>JAOQMR010099528.1:0-12812 GCA_027563865.1 Erythroxylum pelleterianum
GCATAAAATGTAAACTCACAGTAAAGGACTAATTTAAGCACAAAATCAAGAATTAAGAGTCAAAAAGTATATTAAAATCTTTGAAAGTGTAGCCAATTTATATGATAAACTTTGGCCCAATCACCAATCAAATACAAAAACTTTTCGACATTTTCTTCAACTGATGCACGTTGAGTTGGTCGAAGACCACCTTTCCTTTGAATATATCACACAAATTTAAAAATGCTATGGGACCCATCTGTACTATAGCATGACATCTTTCTTCATTATCCAAAAGATGCTTCATTAACCCATTCTGTGCTTGTTCTCTTTCTTGCCTTATGATTTTAGGAAGTTTATTTCTTTTAGGTTGTTTTTGAGTTAAATACCATATAACTGCCAGGCAGACTATTTGAATAACACACATAATAAATAGATGTCGTAGTAAGATGTATTTGCGCATTATATTTTGATCTGCCATCTATTCCAAGGTGCAAAAAAATATGGCCTAATCAGTAAAATACATAAGATTACAAGTGCAAAACTTAAATTAAAGATAGCTAAAATCACTTCAAAAAATAACAAATAGGCAAGCATAGATAGTGACCTAACAAAACCATCCCAATCAATTTGGTATTAGTTAAGGTTCTTTGGGATTAACCAATTTCTATAATTTTAAAATATGTATACTTCTCTACTTTCCTCTAATTGGAAAAGAAGCTTGCATGTACCAAGCCATCATCAGGAATAAATAATCTAATTGATGGCTGTATGGTTTGTCCAGGTTCAAACACCTTCATGTTATGGCAAAATCACAACGTTATTTGGTTGAAAGACAAGTGTAAGGAATATAAAAGAATTGTAGTGTAATGCAAATGTGTTGGAAATATAAAATTTGAAATAATGAATTATACCAGGGAACAATTTGATTCAGATTTATAACATAAGCTCTAATTGAAAATTTAATTTTGAATAATGTTTGTATTATGTGCAAATCAATTTCAAAATTTTTTTATTAAAATTTAAATGTTGGATCAGGAATCTATGTGCAGGAGTATATGAAAGAAAGCATATATGTCGTATGAGATAAAGAAAATAAAAAGGCTATCAAGCATGTGAAAGGGATAGGCATTAACATAATACATTGGAGCCTATAGCATCAAAACAACAGGACAATTGGCCATCAATAGCACATTATACTCTCTTCACATTCGTTGATGAACAAACAAGCATACATCCATTTATGAATAAAATTTCCCAAACACATAACATAGGATAAAACACACATCCTTCGATTTACAAAACTTCCCAAATACATAACACATAATAAGCGCACGTCCATCGATGAACAAAAAAGACGACACCAGCATCAATACAAATTTCTAATTTCTTCACATACAAAAAGTGTCAAGAAGATGAACACAAAAGGATAGTCAATGCTTACCTGATGGAACGAAGGCAGATGACCCTAGTAGCTGTGGAGGAAAACGTTCGACAATGGAAGAAGCTAGTTGAAGGAGAAACACAATGGATGTAGTAACATGTAGCCGCGTAGGTATTTGCTGGATTGGGGTTGTAATTTCATTAATTTTTTGAAGGTATTTTTGTCATTAAATTAGGGTTTTGGAAGGCAAGCCATGCCATTCTATCCCTAACCCCCCAATTTGGGAGGTCACAAAATATTGGATTTTGGATGGCAAAGGATGGCTTCCAAAGCCATCAATTGCCATTCCATCCTGTTTCAAAATAGACTCCCAAACAATGGCCTGAGTCATTTGGGCCATTCCATTCCATTCCCCTCCATCCCTCCACCCATATCCAAACATACCCTTAGTCTTCTTACAATTTTAGCACGCTTTACTAGAGTTGGAAAATAACATAATTATTTTAGTAAGAGGAGGATGTTGCATTGGTTTATGAATCGATGTTGAGTTTTAATGCTAGATGAGATATTACAGTGAGGAAGTGTGTTTCTTGAGAATTTAAAGAGAAGAATTAGCTAAACAAACTGATGAAGAAAAAGAAGCAATTATTATTCATGCATTAATATCGATTATTCAGGTCGATCAAGGCCACTTATTTCTGCACAACACTTGTCCCCCCTTCTCTTTTCCTAATAAGTCACTGTGTTCTCAACTCAGTCTATTCATAAATCATCATTGTCACACTTCCCTCCCTTCCTTTATCCAATGCCTCCCCCATTGACAACCTTGAGCACAAGGTTGAGAGTAGGATAGTGTTGCAGCAACTCGTATAGATATTCTTAAGAAACTACAATGGGTCGGAAGTAGACCATGTTGGAAAATAAAGAGATAAAGATCATAAAAGTATTAATCAAAGTTGTGTCGTGGATGAACCATTGCTTTGAAAGCAAATTTCAGCACGACCCAAGTGTAATCGACGACATCGTTTGCTCACTAGAGTGAACACGACCAGCCTTTAGCACGTGCACTTGTGGCAAAAACTTGAAGCAGTCAACTATAATTATCCAAAATAGATGTAAAATAAAGAATAAGAAAAGAGAGGTTTTTTTGTGTACCTGATCATCTTTTTTTAAATCCTTATAAATAAAGCTCCAATTTTTTTTTCAGCATCCAAATCGCAATTGAAATTTGATTTGTTGGTGGGTTGTTCTCGGTCCCACGTTAAGAAGGGGCCCCTAATCTCATATTTTAGCTTTTGACTCCCACAACATATAACTAATTCACTCAAAATTGATTTAACGTTGGTGATGTTTTGAAGAGTAAGCATTAGGCAAGTTCTAAGATTACAGATAGTAAGTACTCCAAGATTGCAGGTTACGTAGGCTGCAGGTAGAGTTAGTAATAAATAATTTTAACATGGGTGATTTTTGATGTTATAAGTTAACGTTAGGCAAGTTTATTTAACGTTATAAGTTAACATCTTATGCTTATAAATAGTTTTGAAATATTTAAGTGCACTTTTACTTTCTAATTTCTTTATTTTCATCAATATATGTATTTAAAGTACTCCAACTCAAAAATTAGCAGCAAAATATTTTACGATTCTATCTCCTGAGTTCTAAGTATAATTTAAAGGAAAAGTTTATGATTTTTTAATATATTTTTGCTCTTTGTTTTTTTTATTTTTAATATTATTTCTCTTCACTTGACCATTTAACATATTCTTTCAGCATGGAAAATCATTTATTGATGAAGGATATTTTCCCTGGAGCGCAATCATGATCTTGTGAAGTAATAGGGCAAGAAAAACAACATATCATTGCTTCGCCTATTACACCATCTAAAGACAAAAGTTTATCTTCTGCGATTCCCAGGCATATCAATTACACTTTCTTCCTTTTACATTTTATAAACTTACCTATCAATAATTTCTTTATAAGTAACAGGGATCACAAGTTGAGGGTATCACATTCAACAATGATATCCAAAGAATTGGCAACATCTTACAACCATGTAAGAAATGTATCATTTCTAATGCGATTGTTAAATCGATTCCGCCTCAATACCAAACCGAAAATTTGAAAATACAGTGGATTATTACAAGCCGCACTGTCATCGAGCCTGTGACAGAAACTGATACAATCATCCCTGTCAAATTCAACTTCACACCTTTCAAAAATCTTATGGATTCAGTAGACAACAAGCAAAAATCAATTGGTTAGATGCTTCATATATTTTTTCATACAATGTTCAAAAAACTTTTCCATAACTAATTACTTTAGTCTTTAACACATGATAGATATTTTAGCCATCATTATTGAAGTGTTAGATAAAAAAGAAATCATCAAAGATGGAAGAGCTTTAATTGTACAAAATTTGTTATCACCAACAAAGAGTAATTTTCACTCTCTGTCATTGTTAAAATTTTCCGTTAAAGTTTAAAAAATTTAACATTTTTCTAACATCTCTTGTTTTTTATTAGACAACAAATAGTCATACTATCACTGTGGAATTCTTTTGTTGACAATGAGGGCCAACAAATTACGGAATCACTTCACTCTCATCCGATTATTGTCTGTACAAGGCTGAAAGTCAACTTCTATAACGGTATTTTTTCCTTCCTCATAATATTACATTTTACTGTGTGCCTTTTTATTCTATCTTAAACTTACATTTTCAAATGTTAGGTGTTGCATCATCAACATGGTTCAACTCAGCAATCCTCATTGACCCACCAATACACGAAGTTACAGATCTTAAAAATTGGTAATCTATTATGTTACGTACAACGTTTCAATTTTTTCGTTACAAATTATATAGGAATTTTTAAATTCTTTATATTTTCATCTATCTAATTATTATGTTACAGGGCACGACGAAATAACAAAGAAATTAAAAACCTCGTCAATGAACAAGCTTACTTGAAATATAATCCTAATATATCTTCTGCATCTCACCAAAAAATCACCAAGATCATGTTTCTAAATTCTACCACCAAGGTAATTACATTTACATATTCCTCTTCAATATTTAATTTAAAACTTGTTCCTCTAAATCTTCTTATCGATTTTATTTCGAATCGTCGATTTGTTGCTTATTCCTTGCACGTAAATTTTTAAATTTTCAGATTACTTTTTTACTTACAAGTCACCTGTGCATCTTTTTCACCCACACTCATCTTTTTTAACTATTCTAACTTTATTGTGTAGGTACCGATATGACATAGATTTGACCGACAAAACATGAACTATCACAGCTTCGATTTTTGACGACCTAGCTGAAAAACTTTTAAATTTCACTACGCTTGAAACTATGCAATATTCCAATGAGGCTATATTCTTCCTTCCTTCTTTCATCTACATTTCCAATTTAATCATCCCCAAATATCTTTATGTAGTTATTTCACTGACAATAGACATTTTTTGTTTTGCATTATAAGAACATGGATCTCCCGTTAAAGAACCTACACACATAATTGAAAACTGATACGTTTCTTCTCCATGTCAAACCAGCAAACACTTAGTCATCAGATGCAGTGCAACGATTTATTATTGTTTACTACCCGAAAATTGATGCTCATGAACTAGAAGAGCCTTCACTTTCACCCGCAAAAAATGACCAACCTTCAACTAATGATCAATATAACAATGATGAAATTACACCTCTGACAATATCAGGTGTTTTTTTTATTCCTACTTCATCTTTATTCCATCTTTAACGTCATCTTTTATTATTTCCATATCTACCATTTTGTTTCCAGTAATCTCACCTTATATCACCTGCCTAATATATTTTGATTTCTTATATTTTCAGACCATATTCCTGAATCTTCTTCATCAGTTAGACAGTGCCTTGAAAAAAGATTCTGCCATGCTGAAAACAATTCGTCGTCACAAACTGATAAGCCAATCAACAATATTGAATGTACACCACAATCAGATGCACAATCAACTCCAGACACTCGTCGTAATAGGAAAAAACTGAAATTCTCACGAACTTTTAATTTCCAGATAGAATCACTACTTTACCTTTTATCGTTTTACTTCATACCATCTAAATCTCGCATATTGTGGTGTGTTTTGAATGACTTTAGACGGTTTAGAACTTAATCTACCTGTTCAAATATGGTTTGAAGTTTCATTTTCAATTGTTTGGTTCCAACTATTTTTGGCTTACATAACCTATTTTCGTATGTTTTAAACCAAATTAAACAATATAAAAGTTAATATAAGTGCCCAATTATACGAGAAATGGCCGAAGTGGTAAGTCGAAGCGGAAACTAAGACGAAGCGGAAACTAAGACGAAGTGGAAAGTAAGACACGTCTTAGTTTCCCCTTCGTCTTCACTTAATCTTAGTTTCCCCTCCATCTTAGTTTCCGCTTCGTCTTACTTTTGTCTTCGCGCTTCATCTTAGTTTGACTTCTGCTTCCTCTTAGTTTGACTTCTGCTTCTTGTCTCACTTTCACTTTCGCTGCTTCGTCTCATTTTGGCTTCCGCTGCTTCGTCTCACTTTTCTTCACCCTTACCAAAATGGTTCATCACTTTCTAATAATATATAATTAACTTGCCCTACTTTCTTTTTATTTAAAACAATGTTATTTTATATATAATTAAAATTTACTTAAAATTACATTATTTTATACATACTAGCTTAATCGATTCTGGCTCTGCTCTCTCCTCTTTTACTTATTCCACCCTTGAGTTTGCTCTCATTTCATCCACTATAAGTTCCTTCTATCAGCTCAACCACCACCCTTTTTGGAAATGGAAGAACCCACAGTCACTATGATTTAGATACACACTGGATAAATCTCAGGATTGACACAATAGCCTACAAATCATGCCAACTACATATTCGTTACTAGACAAGCCCTGTACGATAAGCTCAATCAAGAAAATATAGGTAGAGAGATTCAAACAGAATCTTTTAACCCTATACCCCCTACTCCACTAACTAGACCACCCTCTTGGGAGCTGCTCAACCAGCACTACAAACACAATAATCAAATAGTTATTCTTTATCTTCAGGACCAAGCAATTCAACTTAAATTGCAATTTTCTCTGATAATTTTTTTAAAATTCTTTAATTAATTATTGGTATCAAATTAATACCGATTCTTCAATGACTGTCGTAAGATTAAGCATTTCAGGCATCACAGTAGTAATTTATACACACTCTCACAGTCGCAAGAGACTAATAATATGAGGATGAAAACAGAAATAGAAATGTAACTGCATGTTTTGTGACATGGAGAGAATTGTGGTTAAAATTTTAATTACAAATCAATGCGGAGTCATTCAATTGAAAAACCAACTTAAAGGTTCAGTTACAAAAGAGGACTTTTAATCACATATAACACGCATGAAATAAGCCTATGAGATTGGAATGGAAGAGCAATAATACTACCGTAAAACTTAGTTCGAAAATTTGTATCACTTAAAAGATAGTTGTCTTAGTTTCCACTTTGTCTTAATTTCTACTTCGTCTTAGTTTCCCCTTCGTCTTACTTTTGGCTCCGCGCTTCGTCTTATTTTTATCTCCAAGTTTTATCTTATTTTTGCTTCTCCGCTTCGTCTTACTTTTGTCTCCGCGCTTCGTCTTATTTTTGTTTCTTCGCT
This sequence comes from Erythroxylum pelleterianum, assembly GCA_027563865.1. Classification (NCBI taxonomy): domain Eukaryota; kingdom Viridiplantae; phylum Streptophyta; class Magnoliopsida; order Malpighiales; family Erythroxylaceae; genus Erythroxylum; species Erythroxylum pelleterianum. The sequence continues at coordinate 7,024 of JAOQMR010099528.1, forward strand.
ACCTTCTCAAATTTTTCCAATTTCAGCGCCAACATAAAGCAAAGAGTCCAATCACACTATCTAAAGTACCAATCAACAATAAAGATTTATTTTCCATTATATCACGAGAGAGTAGGATAAATTTCTTAGCTAGAAAAAAATATGTTGCATTGCATGATCAGTGATTTCTGGTCATCATACACTTACCCAAGTCCAGAATACGACAATAATCAAAGAAGACGAAACATTCTTTACCCTTAAGTTCCTGCTCCCACTAGAACCTCATTGTGCCTCTATTTACCTCTGAAATCTCAATTGAAACAACATTCTTCATTCTAATGCCAAGTCTGTGAAGTGCAAATTCTACACCACCGATTCCAGATAATAGAGAGAGTAGATTTAACCTTTCAGGGAAAATGTCTTTTAGAATAGAGAGATGGCATGCAACTATGTCAACCTGACATTGATTTTTAGATAAGCACACTTCAGGGATACAGAAAATAAAGAATACACAATCAGCAACCACAAAACAGAACTAGAAAACATAAAATAGTCATCAAAGAAGACGAAACATTCTTTACCCTCAATTCCATCATGGTGAACTCGATTGCTACCTGTAAGATTGTTGTATAGGCTCCCACCAACTACCAGATCGAATCCACCAAACATGCTCATGAACTCCTCCAACCGGTCAGCATTCAGTTGCTATATATCAGTCATGTCAATCAAGTTCTCTGTTTGGTTCGTTTGCTCCCACCAGTCTATTTACCTCTGAAATCTCAATTGAAACAGCATTCTTCATTCTAATACCAAGTCTGTGAAGTGCAACTTCTGCACCACTGACTCCAGAGAATAGAGAGAGTATATTTAAGCCTTTGGGGAAAATGTCTTTTAGAACAGAGAGATGGCATACAACTATGTCAACCTGACATTCATTTTTAGGTAAGCACACTTCAGGGATACAGAAAATAAAGAATACACAATCAGCAACCACAAAACAAAACTAGAAAAGATAAAATAGTCATAAATGAATAATATAGAGCATATTTCCACTTCGTCTTAGTCTGCCCTTCGTCTTACCGTCGCTTCCTCTTACTTTTGTCTCCGCGCTTTGTCTTATTTTTGTCTTCGCGCTTCATCTTATTTTTGCTTCTTCGCTTCCTCTTACTTTTGTCTTCGCTCTTCGTCTTATTTTTGTCTTTCCACTTCGTCTTATTTTTGTTTTTCTGCTTCATCTTATTTTTGTCTTTGCACTTCGTCTTGTTGTTTTTTATTTAAACCAGTTAACATGAATTTAAAATGAATTAAGTAATCTTTATTGGAGGAAACGAATCCGAAACGAACGACCATCCCCTTGGTGTCATTTCCAAGTCGCATTAAATTTCATTTATGAATTGGGTAATCCTTCTTGGAGTAAACGAATTGGCTAATCCTTCTTGGAGTAAACGATTGTCGGACTTAAAGAATGGTTAGAGAGGTGCGATTTTCGATCGCTCCATATTTCTTCTCACCGTCTCAATCGCTTCGCCTTAAATATGGAATCATTTATTTGGCCGACTTTTCTTTTCGGCTCTGCACTGTTTTCAGTCTTTGAATTTTTTTTACAGATTTGTCACATTTAAATGCACCGTGGCCACTTTTAATCATATAGAAGACGCATGAAATAAGCCTATGAGATTGGAATGGAAGAGCAATAATACTATCGTTAAACTTAGTTGGGAAATTTGTATCACTTAAAAGTTATTCGTCTTAGTTTCCCCTTCGTCTTACTTTTGGCTCCGCGCTTCATCTTATTTTTGTCTCAGTGCTTCGTCTTATTTTTCTTTCTCCACTTTGTCTTACTTTTGTCTCCGTGCTTCGTCTTATTTTTGCTTCTTCGCTTCGTCTTACTTTTGTTTTGTCTCCGCCTTTCGTCTTATTTTTGCTTCTCCGCTTCGTCTCACTTTTGTCTCCGTGCTTCGTCTTATTTTTTCTTCGCCGCTTCGTCTTATTTTTGTCTCTGCTCTTCTCTTACTTTTGTCTCCGTGCTTCGTCTTATTTTTGCTTCTCCGCTTCGTCTTACTTTTGTCGTTCCACTTCATCTTACTTTTGTCTTCGCGCTTTATCTTAGTTTGAATATATATATAATATATAGTTTTGTGCTTCAATATATTACTTATTATTAATATTCTGAAATTTTTTATTCAATTTGTTATTCTTATTAATTTAATTAATATATGAATTGATATCAATCAATAATATATATATTTGTTATTATTTTTATATAATATATATAATAATCATAATAAGAAAATTCATGCAGTTTGGCAGAGCCAACGAATTCACATCGCAACTCCACCTTCATCATCTACATCTTCTGCATCACCGTCAGAAAATTCTTAATTTCTTCTATTTGTTTCATCCGGTTCCTTATTTTATTTTGTAATCTTTTTTATTGTTATCCTGCAAGCCTTACTTCTGTCATTAATTTAGACCTAACACTCACTCCATATAAAATCTAAAAAAAATCCATTTTACCTCTTATTTTCGTGTATAATAATCTTTTTTGGTCTGAACTAGAACAAAAACTAGAGCTAGAACTGCAACTAAAAAAATAGTCAAAGCTAAAACATAAGAAGACTGTTTGTTGCGCGATTTTGCCTTGGAGAAGAGCATTGAGGACTTTAAAAATGACAAAAATGTTGTGCCTAATTAGTGAATAATACTGAGTATTAATTAATCTATTTATTATATTTCTTATTTTTGTCTTTGCACTTCGTCTTACTTTTGTCTCCGCGTTTCGTCTTATTTTTGTTTCTACGCTTCGTCTTACTTTTCTCTCCGTGCTTCGTCTTAGTTTGTATATATATATGTAATATAGTTTTGTGCTTCAATATATTACTTATTATTAATATACTGAAATTTTTTTATTCAATTTGCTATTCTTATTAATTTAATTAATATATGAATTAATATTAATCAATAATATATATTTGTTATTATGTTTATATAATATATATAATAATCATAATAAGAAAATTCATGCAGTTTGGCAGAGCCAAGGAATTCACATCGCAACTCCACCTTCATCATCTGCATCTTCTACATCGCCGTCAGAAAATTCTTAATTTCTTGTATTTGTTTCATCCGTGTCCTTATTTTATTTTGTAATTTTTTTAATTGTTATCCGACGCTATTAATTTTCTCGCCCTTTATTCTATTACACTGTTACTTTGCAAGCCTTACTTCTGTCATTAATTTAGATATACAAGATAACCATCTTTCCCCCATATCAATTCTGCATTCTTAAGCAATTAATTGCGCCGTTTACTTGTCTTATCTTACTGTTTAAATTAACTACTGTAACCTAATACTCACTCCATATAAAATATCAAAAAACAATCCATTTTACCTCCTATTTTCGTGTATAATAATCTTTTCTGGCTTGAATTGAAGTGATACCGTAATTTGTTGGCCCTTGTTCTCAACAAAAGAATTCCACAGTAATAGTATGATTGTTTGTTGTCTAATAAAAAACAAGAGATGTTAGAAAAATATTAATTTTTTAAAAATTTAACGAAAAATATTAACAAAGAAATGAGACGAAGCGGCAAAAGCGAAAGTGAAACAGAAGCAGAAGTCAAACTAAGACGAAGTGGAAGTGTTATTATTTTTAGTTTCATTATATATATTTATATATTTATGTAACTATTAATTATGACTTCTAATATTAATAAGGAATTTAATAATACTACTAATAGACAGAGAGGAAACTAAGACAAAGTGAAAACGAAGGGGAGACTCGTTAGCTAAAAAAAATAGTCAAAGCTAAAAGATAAGAACGTTGAAGACTTTAAAAATGACAAAAATGTAGTGCCTAATTAGTCAATAATACTAAATTTTAATTATCTATTTGTGATATTACTTTAATACTTATTTATAAAATTTAATATTAGTAATTTATCCATCAAATTGTTTCCTTTGATGCTTTTCTCTTTTCATTTTTTAATGCTCAGACCAGGAAACCACCCTTGACGTATCTTCACTTTAAAGATTAGATACCTTACAGATCCGCTTCTCTTCAACCTATTTAATGTAGCAGTCATCATTTAATACATCGCAGTTTATTCTTGAAAACCCAACATTCAGGTGTCTTCCTCTTCTCTACACATGTAAGTTTTTTTTTACGTATCTCTAGCAAAATCACTTATGTTTGACTTTATCATCTTGGAATACTGCCCCTCATTTAATGCAGTGCAATAATCCATTTTAGCCACAATTTTTAAAAAATTGCTAATAAGTCAAATCAAAATTTCTGCCCTGCCAGACGGTCCGCTAACACCTCTATATTTTAACTTTTTAACTTTTCTCCTCTAACTTCAATCAAACAATTTCTCCCTGCAACCTTTACTTCTCTCAGCTAACCTCTTCTTTTGCCTTCTTCTTGTTTAACCTAAATACATCAGATCCTCTATTCCAGAAAGATAAAAACAGTTAAAGTTACGTCTTCTATTTCAACAAACAAAGAACAACCGTTCATATTAGTAAGCCATTCTTTTGTCCATTACTTTTTTTTCCAATTTTTTATATTTATAATTTAAAAAAATTCGTTTCTTTATCTCCTGCTTATTACATTTTCCCTAATTTTATTCACTATCTCCTTAAAATTTTTTCCTTGTCTTATTATTCTGACTACATTACACTTCATTTTTTTAAGGTTCCCTACTTATTCTCTGGTGCATTCTTCCACTGCTGAGGTATGACCATAATTATTTTTTTGCAAATTTTATTTTTTGTTGTTCAGTTTGAATTGTTCTTGACTCATATGACATATTTCGGTGTATTTTAAACCAAATTAAACAATATAGAACTGATGATGAATAAGTTCTAGTTTCACTTTTAAATCTGATTTTGCATTCTTCAATTTAAAATGTTTTAAGCTTACATGACTTTCATCCGTCTAAACAAGTTTCGTTGTTACTGTAACACTATATAAAAACCACCATTTCTATCCTTCCACCACACAACTTGTTTTTTACTATCCAAATTTAGCTTGTATATGTATTAGAACAAAAAATCTGAAGTATTCAATAAAGTTATGAAATAATTTTGACATTTACAGACTAATTTGTTTATTTTAATGACAAATATGGATTCTAGCTATTTCGAGCGCAAGAGATATTTGAAAAATTGTCATAAAAGAGACATATGATCGTCAAAATGAGCTAGATGAATTACTTATTGGATACCATGCACGAAATAAAAAAGCACATAATAGTTCACATGCTCTTCGCTATATCGAGATGTATGAAACTAATCGAATGATAAAGATGGCCAACAATCTGAAACAAGTAGTCTTCCAGAGTAGAAAATTTTACGAGAGACAAATTAAAAAGCTTATAGATTAAGCTATCTTTATACTACAAATGTAAGTGCTAGACATGTAAACTATTTTTAACGTATCTCTAAGAAATTACTTTTATCTTATTTCTTCTCACAGCCAATGTAAATTTCATTATGTTTTTATATTATTTATTATTTAATTATGAATTTAAAATTTCCCGTACTTATTATACAATTTAAATATTTACTTATAATTTCATTTAAAAAAATTTTGTTTCCCATTTCAATTTCAATTAAATTCACAGGGCATTTTTATTGCGCATTTGCGCAAAATTACTCTGCTAGTCATCAATTATTAGTGTAGAAAATAGAATTTATGGTAGTGGTCATGACCATTAAGTAGTAGTGGTCATGTATTTTAGTTTTTTGGGCTACGTTATATTATTAATATATTGTGAGTTTTATGAGAATATGAAAACATAATAAAA
>JAOQMR010099589.1:0-12808 GCA_027563865.1 Erythroxylum pelleterianum
AGTTGAGTGATTAGTGTAGAATCACTCTTGTGAGGTAGGATTTGAGCCGGAAGTCAAATCAGATTGTAAAGGTTGCTAGAGCCGGAATTCAAGAGGTATGATTTAAGCCGGAAGTCAAATCAGATTGTAAAGGTTGCTTGAGCCGAAATTCAAGAGGTAGGATTTGTGCCGAAAGACAAATCGGATTGTGAGGTTAGCTTAAGCCGGAAATCAAGTGTGTTATAAAAAGTTCACACTGAACTAAAAAGTGTACAGTAAAGTGGTTTGCCAAATCCTAAATGGGAGCTTAGGTAGAGGACGTAGGTCTTAGCACCGAACCTCTATAAAAATAGTGTTTGCTCTTCTTCCCTACTCTCTGAACTTATTTAATTTATCTGATTGTTTCATGTGTATTAATTCCGTGTTTTTGTAGAACTTTGAGAAAAAATTTTAGAGATCTATTCAACCACCCTTCTAGATCGTTTACAAGTAAGATGAAGCAAAGTAAGACGAAGCAAAGTAAGACAAAGCAAAAGTAAGACGAAGTAAAGTAAGACGAACCAAAGTAAGCCGAAGCAAAAGTAAGACGATGCAAAGTAAGACGAAGCAAAGTAAGATGAAGCAAAGTAAGACGAAGCAAAAGTAAGATGATGCAAAAGTAAGATGAAGCAAAGTAAGACGAAGCAAAAGTAAGACAAAGAAAAAGTAAGACGATGCAAAAGTAAAACGAAGCAAAGTAAGACGAAGAAAAGTAAGACGATTGACGACAAAAATATGTTTGATTCTTTTGGACATAACTTCTTCTCTAGACACCCAAATAATCTGATTCTTAAACCGTTGGATTTGTAAGACATTGCTCTACATCTCTACCAAAAATCACAGCCATCTGAAATGAAGTGAGAAAGATTAAGTGAAAAACATGGGATGACAACAGTGTATGTACTCCTAAATAATGTGAACTGGTGTTATTCTACTAAACATACTTAAGTATTTTAATGATTTCAGGATCAGTAGAGCTCCAAATGAGATTATTTTTAACTTGTGGTAAACTAGAGACATGGAGCTACAAATGGTATGAAGAAATTGTAATCTAATTCAGTCTCTAAAATATTTAATCTCTGAATGGAAGTTGGGCATAGTACACTGTTTTGAATATGAACAACCCGATAATGTTTGAGGTATACCTTCCGATCTACTGAGCCAAATGGAGTGATTTTAGTGTCAATGGGATCATAAGACATAGAGGAACACTCTTATAAAAGAAAGTATGACCAAATTACTTCAGCTTCATTTTCTGATTGAATGTGAACAGTGGACCTAAAAGGAGTGTTTTGGAAAAAAATTTGGAAGTAAGCCAATGAGTAATGAATTGTGATTTTAATAGTTCTAGTGAGGCATAAACCTAAGTATAAATTATACTTAGATGAGTTTTGATATGAGATCGATTTTGTGATGGAAATTACCTGGGATTATCATGAACATGCATTGTACATAATTCATGTCCTACATGTGCATTATCGAATACTTATGATGGTGCAAATTGCGATATCGTGCATATTGATTGTTATAGAGGAGCAATTGGAATGTCAACCTCCAGACGTTACCGGATCTTCCAGGCATTAGCTTCAGAAGCAACTTGTGAGTAACCTAGATGGTCTCACTTAACTACTCGTTTGCCTAATTCATGTTTTGAATGATAAATGAATGCGCTTGATTGGGGATTTCAGACAGGAGGTCCGATGAGTGTGTAATGTGGATTGAAATATTGAAGTGCTGCTTGAATGTGAATGTGAAGATTTATGTGCTTTATAATGTGATTGATTGTAGTACAAGCATTCCATTCATGAATGCATAATCAGATAATGGCAGTTGTGACCAGAGTAGCCACCGATTATAGCTTAAAGCTCAACGATTGAAACTGAGCCTCGAGCTCAAAAGTGATTCAGAGCCCTCGACTCAACTTTTAATGAGGCCTATATGGGACGGTTCAGGCACTCGATTACAACAACGTAATTATTGAAAAGGTGTCTCATGAGCATTTTCATATGCATTTTGTTAAGTATGTTTGATTGATTGAAATGCAAAATTGCTTTTGCTTAAGTCAAAGTGTGTTAATCATGTAAAATGCAAAATTGTGAAATAATTGTGATATAAATGGATGTGTTGCATGAATTGAGTGAACCATCGATGATGGTTACCTCATTGAGTTTGCCAAAACTCACCAAAATTGTAACGTTGTCTTTTCAGGATCGAGAGACGACTCATGCTACTGAGAGGCTCTACTGTCGTGTAGATTATGATTTGGTAAGTAAAGTTATGGCTCAAAGGTAGGTCAGCTGGGATTTTTGGATGGCTTAGATAGATTTGATATATTGTCCTCTTTCATGTAGTACTTTTGTACTAGGTTTTGTTGATGTACATGTAATAAAGGTTGAAAGACACAATGTAGACTTTCAATTTTGATAAATAAAAAGAGGAAAAGTTGGTTTTAAAAATATTGTGATTTTCTTATGATGATTTATAAGTGAATAATGATATGATGCCATATGAAGTGAATGTAGTGATCGAACGTAGCTCGCCCTTATCATAGGATATGTACCGGAATAAACCCCGGACATCCCGATATGTACCCTGCGATAAGGGGTCGCTATATTTAGGTGGTATCAGAGTATGATTTGGCATCTGTTGGAACATATAGGAATGTGAAGCATGAAATATCATGAGAAATGCGGATAATGATTAAAGTTATTATTTGTTATAGGTCATCTGCTCTAAGTGATCAGATTGATCAACCAGCTGACTAAGGATGGGTAGGAGCCAGTAGAGAGTCCTCGTTACCTCGATATGAGGAGATACCTCCTAGAGTTCCCGAGAGAAGGAAGAGGAGGTATGATAGGCTGCGGAAGCAGGAAACTGTGGATTTATATGGCAGCACAGACCCTACTGAGGCCGAGGGATGGTTAGAGAGGACAGAAAGGGTATTCGATCAGATGGACTGCGAGCCTGATGAGAGGTTCGACTATGCAGTGTCTTTACTACAGGACCCAACTTATCAGTGGTGGAAGACTGTCCCAGGCAATACCACCAGGCCTTGCCAATTGAAGTGGGAAGACTTTCCGATGATCTTCAGAGACAACTACATGCCTAAGATTTATCTGGACATGATGATGCAGGAGTTCTTGGAATTGAAGCAAGGTATGATGTCAGTGGCTGAGTATGAGGTCAGATTCCATGAATTGATGGATTATGCTACTGATTTGATTCCTACAGAAGAAGACAAGTGTAGGAGGTTTGAGAATGGACTTAATATGGAGATCAGAACAAGGTTGGGACGGTCAGATATGGGTACTTTTACTGAGCTGAGAGCTGCTTCAATTAGAATTGAACAGCTGATGAGGGAGAAACAAGCTGAGATTGGGCAAGGGTCCAGAGGGAAGAGGCCCAGTGAGAGTGAGGGCAATTCTGGCAGGGGCTATAGTAAGCGCCAGAATAGAGCATTTAGATCATCAGGTAGATCTAAGCAGTCAGGATCTGGGCAGAGGGGCAGTTTTCACAAACTGGTAGTGGAAGGGGTATGGCTCTGAATCAGTTTCCAGTTTGTGAGCACTGTGAGAAGAGGCATGGATTGTCCTGCTACTTTGGGGGCTCAGTTTGCTGTCAGTGGGCTTATATTGGAGGCAAACCTTATTATATTACAGTGGAGGGAGATAGATGTGATCCTAGGCATGGATTGGCTTACTGCTCATAAGGCCATCATGAACTGCTACACCAAGGAGGTAATAATGGAATCTCATGGTCAGCCGAGGGCAGTTTTTAGAGGAGTTAGTCAGGCAGTGCCAGCTAGGATGATATCATTCATGAGTGCATTGAGATTAATGCAAGGGGGATGTGAGGCTTATCTAGCCCATATCATTGATATTAGAGTTGAGCAGAGTATACAGGACATTCCCATGGTTACAGAGTTTCCGGATGTATTTCCAGAGGAGCTACCTGGTTTACCACCAGATCGGGAAACAAAGTTCACGATTGATTTAGTTCCAGGTGCTGCTCCTATATCTATTCCTCCATATAGGATGGCACCTGTGGAACTGAAGGAGCTGAAGGCTCAACTTCAGGAGTTATTAGAAAGGGGTTTTATAAGACCCAGTATTTCACCTTGGGGAGCTCGAGTGTTATTTATGAAGAAGAAGGATGAGACTTTGAGGTTGTACATCGATTATAGGCAACTGAATCGGGTGACAGTGAAAAACAAGTATCTGTTGCCTAGAATTGATGATTTGCTTGATCAGTTAAAGGGAGCTCAGGTATTTATTAAGCTAAATCTGATATCAGGGTATGATCAGTTAAAGATAACAGAGGATGATATCCCTAAAAGTGCATTCAAGAGCAGGTGTGGGCACTTCGAGTTTCTAAAGATGCCTTTTGGGCTGACTAATGCCCCGGTAACTTTTATGGCTCTGATGAATAAGGTGTTTCAGCCCTACTTGGATCGATTTGTGATTGTGTTTATTGATGATATCTTGGTGTATTCAAAGAGTAGAAAGGAGCACGCTGAGCATCTGAAAGTCATTTTACAAATTATGAGAGAGAAGCAGCTGTATGCCAAATTCAGTAAGTGTGAATTTTGGCTGGATCAGGTTGTATTTTTGAGGCATATAGTGACTGGAGATGGGATACATGTAGATTCGAAGAAGATAGAAGCAGTGATGAATTGGGAAGCTCCGAGAAATGTGTCAGAGATCCGAAGCTTCCTAGGATTGGCTAATGCGGTGGCAGATGCTTTGAGCAGGAAGTCTAATATTAGTACAGCTCAGATTCAGTTATTGAGGCTACCTAATTTGATACATTTGAGAGCTTTGAATATGGAGCTGAATCTAGAGAAAGATGAGGCACTGATTGCTACTTTAAAGTTAAGACGGATGCTACATGACAGAATCAGGAAAGTCAAGGGCAAAGATTAAAATGGTATAAATGAATGATTAGTGAGAGTTAGAAATGCATTTTCATGTTCATGCATAATATGTCATACTCATGCACATGAATAGTGAAGTGGTTGCACATGAAAAAAAATTGTACATGCATTCATGAATAATTTTGGGTGTAATTGGATTGAGTTGTGATTTTTAGGAGTTTTGAGAATTTTGAATTTATTTATATTGGAAATTCTATTAGTTAGTAAGAATATTGTATTGGTGAAATTTTGTGCATTTAGGAATAAATTTCGAGAAAAATTGTAGAAAATAGGAAAAAGGAATCAAAAGAAGATTTGGAGATAGTTGGATTGTAAAGATGAAAGTTAAAGGAGTTAATTTCAAAAGAAACTAAGTTAGAGCTTAGGTATTAGGAAAGTGACAAGTGTCACTTAGGCTTTTTGTATTTTTCCTAAAAGTAAGTTACTGTTCTCTAAGATTTGAAAGGTGAAGTGATATGTCTAAGTTCCTTCTTCATTATCATCTTCTTCAAATTTTCTTCCCATATACAGAGTTTTCCATCAAACACCTTCTAAGAGATTTCTATTCTTTTCCTTTCCTACACCAAACCCACTTTACTATTTGTATCCTCTACCCTAAGAAAAACCAGAAGCTGGTCATTGTACTTAGTGAAGTACGTAAATTGTGTAGAGTTTAGGGCTTGAAGATTTTGTAGTTTCAGCAGGTAAGTAGTGAATAAATGTGAGATCCCACATTGGTTAGAGAGGGGAATGAAGTACGCCTTATAAGGTACGGATACCTTTCCCTTACAGACGCGTTTTTCATGGCCTAATGGACTAGATCCCATCAGAACTCCAAGGTTAAATGTGCTTGGGTGAGAGTAGTTCTGGGATGGGTGATCTCCTAGGAAGGCCTCGGGAAAAGCAAAACCGTGAGGGCTTGGCTGGGCCAAGGCCCAAAGCGGACAATATCTGTAAGCCGGTGATCTGGGATGTTACAAGTGGTATCAGAGCCAATACCCGAACCGTTGTGTTAGCTAGGCTGGACCCCAAAGAGGGCTGGGCCCAAAGGGGGGTGGAGAGTGTGAGATCCTACATCGGTTGGAGAGGGGAACGAAGTACGCCTTATAAAGGTACGGATACCTTTCCCTTACAGACGCGTTTTTCATGACCTAATGGACTAGATCCCATCAGAACTCCAAGGTTAAACGTGCTTAGGTGAGAGTAGTTTTGGGATGGGTGACCTCCTGGGAAGGCCTCGGGAAAAGCAAAACCGTGAGGGCTTGGGCAGACAATATCTGTAAGCGGATGATCTGGGATGTTACAGTGGTATCAGAGCCAGTATCCAGGCTGCTTGGACCGGCAGGAGGCTAGGCCTTTCCCTTACAGACACGTTTTCCATGGCCTAATGGACTAGATCCTATCAGAACTCCAAGGTTAAACGTGCTTGGTGATAGTAGTTCTGGGATGGGTGATAGTAGTTCTGGGATGGGTGACCTCCTGGGAAGGCCTCGAGAAAAGCAAAACCGTGAGGGCTTGGCTGGGCCAAGGCCCAAAGCGGGCAATATATGTAAGCTGGTGATCTGGGATGTTATAGTGGTATCAGAGCTAGTACTCGGGCCGGTTGGACCGGCAGGAGGCTAGGCCTTTCCCTTACTGACGCGTTTTCTATGGCCTAATGGACTAGATCCCATCAGAACTCCAAGGTTAAACGTGCTTGGGTGAGAGTAGCTCTGGGATGGGTGACCTCCTAGGAAGGCCTCGGGAAAAGCAAAACGGTGAGGGCTTGATTGGGCCAAGGCCCAAAGCGGACAATATCTGTAAGCGGGTGATCTGGGATGTTACAATAAATCCTTTAGAGTTGGGGATTTATGAAATAAATTTGATAAGTTACTGTCATCTGTGTGGAAAATAGCATTTACGTGTTTTTTCATAAATACTGTATTATTGGGGATGAAAATTTGGTTATAGTGTTAATTTAGTGTTTTGAAAGATTATTAGTGATTAGGTGTTGTAAAAGTGATTTTTGGAGTTGTAATGGAAGAGATACTTTAGGTAGAAGATGAGTTAGATGTAAAATATTGAAAGTTTGAAAATCTGAAAAATGTTCACTGAGTATGCTTCAGTCTTTTAGCCATAACGTTTTCTTTAGTTGTCCAAATGAGATGATTCTTAATTTGGATTAAACTAAAGATATATGGCTACATTTCTTATGAAGACATCGAATTTCAATTCTGTCTCTAAGAGTCTCAAAATTTCATGAAGTTGAGAACTGAGTGCGATACTTTGGGAGCTGAATGTAAAATTTGTGTTCTAACTTTAGAAGAAAATTTGGATTAATCAATATAGAATTGGCAAAGTTTCCTTCTTAAGAGTTGTAGATACTTCTTTTATCTTTCCAAAGGTATATAGTATGGAATTTTTGAACATTTGAGTCAAAAGTTATGATCTTTATAAGTGGTGATGTTCTGGAGAGTCAAAAGTGAGACGAAGCAAAGTAAGACAAAGCAAAGTAAGACGAAACAAAAGTAAGACGATGCAAAAGTAAGACGATGCAAAAGTAAGTCGATGCAAAGTAAGACGAAGAAAAAGTAAGACGATGCAAAAGTAAGACGAAGCAATGTAAGACGAAGCAAAGTAAGACGAAGCAAAGTAAGACGAAGCAAAAGTAAGATGAAGCAAAGTAAAATGAAGCAAAGTCAGAAGAAGCAAAAGTAAGACGATACAAAAGTAAGACGAAGCAAAGTAAGACGAAGCAAAAGTAAGATGATGCAAAAGTAAGACGATGTAAAAGTAATATGAAACAAAGTAAGACGATTGAGGACAAAAACATGTTTGATTCTTTTGGTCATAACTTCTTCTCTAGACACCCAAATGATCTGATTCTAGAACCGTTGGATTCATAAGACATTACTCTACATCTTTACCAAAAATCACAGCCATCTAAAATGAAGTGAGAGAGATTGAGTGAAAAACATGGGACGGGTACAGTGTGTATACTCCTAAATAATGTGAAATGGTGTTATTCTACTGAACATACTTCAGTATTTTGATGATTTCGGGATCAGTAGAGCTACAAATGAGATGATTTTTGACTTGTGGTAAACTAGAGACATGGAGCTACGAATGGTATGAAGAAATAGGAATCTAATTCAGTTTTAAGATGTTTAATATCTTAATGGAAGTTGGGCAAAGTACACTGTTTTGAATATGAACAACCCAAAAATGTTTGAGGTATATTTTCCTCTCTACTGAACCAAATGGAGTGATTTTGGTGTCAATGGGATCATAAGACATAGGGGAACAATTTTCTTAAAGAGATTATGACCAAATTACTTCAGCTTCATTTTCTGATTGAATGTGAACGGTGGACCCGAAAGGAGTGTTTTGGAAAAAATTTTGGAAGTAAGTCAATGAGTAATGAATTGTGATTTCAATAGTTCTAGTGAGGCATAAACCTAAGTATAAAATATACTTAGACGATTATTGATATGAGATTGATTTTGTGACGGAAATTACCTGGGATTATCATGAACACGCATTGTACATAATTCATGTCATACATGTACATTATCGAATACTTATGATGGTGCAAATTGTGATATCGTGCATATTGATTATTATAGAGGAGTAATTGGAACGTCAACCTCTAGATATTGCCGGATCTTCCAGGCATTAGCTTCGGAAGCAACTTGTGAGTAACCTAGATGGTATCACTTAATTACTTGTTTGCCTAATTCATGTTTTGAATGATAAATGAATGGCTTGATTGTGGATTCCGAACAGGAGGTCCGATGAGTGTGTAATGTAGATTGAAATATTGAAGTGCTGTTTGAATGTGAATGTGAAGACCTATGTGCTTTATAATGTGATTGATTGTGGTACAAGCACTCCATTCATGAATTCATAATTAGATAATGGCGTTGTGGCCAGAGTAGCCATCAATTAAAGCTTAAAACTCAACGAGTGAAATGAGCCTCGAGCTCAAAAGTGATTCAGAGCCTCCGGTTCAACGTTTAATGAGCCCTATATGAGACAATTCAGGAACTCGATCACAACAACATAATAATTGAAAAGGTGTCTCATGAGCATTTTCATACGCATTTTGTTAAGTATGTTTGATTGATTGAAATGCAAAATTACTTATGCTTAAGTGAAAGTGTGTTAATCATGTAAAATGCAAAATTGTGAAATAATTGTGATATGAATGGATGTGTTGCATGAATTGAGTGAACCATCGATGATGGTTACCTCATTGAGTTCGCAAAACTCAGCAAAATTGTAACGTTGTCTTTTCAGGACCGAGAGACGACTCAAGCTACTGAGAGACTCTACTGTCGTGTAGATTGTGATTTGGCAAGCAAAGTGCTGGCTCAAAGATTAGTCAGCTAGGATTTTTGGATGGCTTAGATAGATTTGATATATTTTCCTATTTCATGTAGTACTTTTGTACTAGGTTTTGTTGATGTACATGTAGTAAAGGTTGAAAGACACAATGTACACTTTCGATTTTGAGAAATGAAAAAAGGAAAAGTTGGTTTTAAAAATATTGTGATTTTCTTATGAGGCTTTATAAGTGAATAATGATATGATGCTATATGAAGTGAATGTAGTGATCGAACGTAGCTCGTTCTTATCGTAGGATATGTACTAGAATGAACCCCGAGCATCCTGGTGTGTATCCTGCGATAAGAGGGCGCTACACATATAAACTTCAAAAATTGATGCAACAAATTTTTAGACTTAAGCTACATTTTTTGAAATGCGACTGTAGTTGGCTTGCATGCACATCCATTAATTAAATAAAATCAAATAACAAAGATGATGGACATAGAATCGATGTTGATGAATTTTCTTATTCAATAATAGAAAAGATTAAGTTGCAAGTTCTCCTTTTAAAGAAAGAAAATTCCATAAAAAAAGAAGTTAAAGACTACATATTCTAACATTCTTAGAAATTTCTTGGTTATAATTGATGAGTAGTTGAAAATAAGGATATATCACATGCAAGGATGATCTTTCTCTTTGGTTATATATTAAGCCAAGTGATGTTATAACCTGTAGCTTTGAAGATTGCAACATATACTACTAATATATCTATTCTTAATGATATTAGTAAGTTAATAAAAATGTAAATTGAGAAAAAGTGATCAAAGGGTGAAAAAATGAGGAAAATGAAACACATATAAAATTAAAATAAAGAGCTAAGAATTAAAAAAAAGAAAGAAGGAATCAAGTATATTAAGTTTAAGTAAATCATTTTAATCCTTCTTGTAATCTTATTTTAAATATTTCAATGAATTAGAAACTCAAACATTGCATGATTTTTTTTACATAGGGAAATAATGCTTAAATAATTTCATAATTAAGAAAAAATTTATTTCAATCTTTAAAGAAAGTCATTTGATCTTCAAACAAACTTTTGAGAAACTTTTAAAATTATTTTATATCAAGTTTTTGTCAAAAATGGGTTTTTTGTTAACCTATGTTAGGTTTTTGGGTATATTAATCAAACAAAGTCTCTTAGAAGAAAGTGAAAATATATATAGTAAGTTCATAACCATAATGATTGATATATTCGTTGACTAGTTTTTTGTATCAGTTGACCAATATGCTTATATAGTCAACTAATATAGTATGAAACATAACATGCCATGTACCATAAGTTTGTAAAGTTACATTAATTATTCTATTGATTGATACATTGGTCGCCAATACTGCATATTAGTCGATCAATGTGTCGATATGACCCATCAATATGGTTTGAAAGGCAACAAAATTATGTATTGTGAGTTTGTGTTAATGTTGGTCGATATATTAATTTACCAATATGGCATATTGGTTGTCTAATAAAAACTAATTTTATTTTTAACTACTATTTTAGATTTTTTAAGTATATATAGACTACATATGAGTCATGAGAGACAGTTAGGTACACTAGAGAGTTTTTAATAGCCTTAAGAGATTAAACAGTCCATATATATGTTACATAACATATATTGAACCTTTGTTCATTGATATAAGCAAGAGAAGGAGTTTTTGAGTTATATAATTATTAAAATGGAAAATTTTCTTAGGATTTACTTGTTAGGGTTCCTTTTGACCTTGAACAATATTTGTAAAAGATTACTCTTCACTTATAGGAAAGCAAGACAATTGTAAGGATTCCTCTTTATATAACAAAAGAAATGTTATATAGAAGGTTACTATTCACTTATTAAAGGAAGAAGGTAGTGAATTTTTAAGTAAAACTTGAGAATTGGATGTAAGTTAAGGATTGTTTAGTTGAATCACTATAAATCAAACTTATCTCTCTTTTTTCTACTTTTTTTAATTTATTGTTGTGATTATTTTGTGCAATATTTAAATTTATTATAATCATTAATTATTTTAGAAATAGAACAAAAAATCAACATACACAAATATTGAAACTTTTGAATGAGAATAGTGTAAGAATTTTTGAGAACTTAAGAATGAGTAAGAAGATTTTTTTTAAGATTATATGATGGGTTGAAAAGTTTAAAAGACTTAAAATGCTAGTCATTTAATAACGGAGTAAACAAATTTTTTAATGACGATAGAGCATATTGAGATAATTAGAATCAATATAGAGCACTTTCAACATTCGACTTGCGGAATTTTAAAGTATCTTCACAAATTCTTTTATGCAATTTTTTTTAAATTCAATACTTTACCATCCTTCACTAGTAAACCTCATAAAATTCAACATATTCTACATGTTTGCTATTTTTATTATACTTTTATATTGAGTAAACTCTTTCAATATTATAAATTTTGTTTTATACGATTTTATAGGAACAATAAATAGTACATACATTGATGCATATGTTTCGACTAATAAATAAGTATCATATAAGGGTAAAAGAATTGATATAACCTAAAATATTATATGTTATTGGTAACGTGACATGATACACCATGGCTACCATGGCTGGAGAGAAAGGTGTACAAATGATTCCTGAGGTTTTAAAGACGGTAACAAATTTAGTGGACTAATTTCTCATACCTCCGCGAGGAATGCAATTATTTATTATAAATATAATAATTGAAATTGATTAAGTTATTTTTTTAATATTATGCTCATTATATATTTAGGTAAGGTTTATAAAGAAAGAAAATATTATTATTACTTCTTCTATATAATACATAATTTTATTATAATGCATAGATAAAAGGATGAATTGATTGAAAATCAAGAATTTATTATGAAAAGTATAAATAAAGATGCTAAATTTTAATTGAAATCCATAAATAGAAAATTAAGTGAAGGATAAAATAACTCTAACACAGTTTTGAGGTATATCTAGAAATCAGATGAAATTAGTGGACAAATGTGAAACGATTATAACAATTAAAATTTTAAATTGATTGACTTTTTGTTAAATGATACAACTATTTTTAAAATATATTAATTAAAATTCGTTAATTAAACTTTTATTTTTATTTTGAATCTTATTATATTGAATTGTCAAACAAATTTCTTTAATTATGTAAATAATCATATTTTTAATAATTATAGTAACTATTAAAAATAAAACTTAGTTTATTCAATTTAACATTAATATACAATTGTATATTAATAGTAAAAAGAATAGAAAATAAAATTAAACAAAATTTTTTTACTAATTTCAAACAAATAAATTTTTATCAAAATTGGGAAACAAAAATCTAAATTTACAATTTAAAAAATTGTAGTTTTCCAAATTGACTCCTTTGTAAATCTGAAACAAGTATGTTGTTACTTTATAGATATTTACCCCATAATCTTTTTTTTTTTTGGATACGAAGGAGGGGCATACCTAGAGAACAATCAGGCACGAACAAACCGTGGCCAAGCCACTTCCTGTCTATCCTGAATGAGAATCGAAAACACTGCGG
>JAOQMR010099607.1:0-12807 GCA_027563865.1 Erythroxylum pelleterianum
TGGATTACCTTCAGAACTTGCTCTGAACCTGTTTGATACTGCTAGTTACATGCGTTATGGACATGATAAAGGCCTTCATTGTTTTTAACCTTTTTTGCTTAAATGACCCACCAAGTCATTTTTCCCATGTTATCCCCTTTGAGCCTTTAACCTTGTTGTTTTCGTATTAATCGCATTGCATTTAAAACCTAAAATCTTTTAGCCTGACCTTTCACAAGTTGAATGAAGTACTAAGTGTTTGATGTCTTTGATTTAAGGACTTTTGTTTTATACGCTATTCTGAGATGTTTTAAAGGTACATCTACTCAGTTGTTGTTGATTTGTACTACTTTGTCTTCTTTTTGTTATTGTTACAAAAAAACAAATCAAAAAAGGAAAAGAAAAATTAAAAAAATCAATTAAAAACAAAAATAGAAAAAAAAGATCAAAATAGTTGCGTTTGATAGTGATGAGTAGTTGTAGTTCAGTATTTATGTATCTACATTTCAGAAGTTCTTTTGAATTGTCCCACGTCACTTAATACTTTATTAATGCTTGTGAATAGCCTTTGATCTTTCTACCTTACCTTAACCTAAACCCCATTACAACCCTGAATAAAAGCCCTTTTGATCCATGATGGCATGTATTCTGTGTAGTAGAAAATAGGTGAATTTGCAAGCCTATGGTAGTGTAATCTCTTAGAGAAAGTTTTAAGCGAAACACAACCCTTATACACATGAGCGACATGAGTGAATATCGTGAGGAAAATTTATTTTAATTTTGATGGAACAGCACAAAATCATAGGAAGGCTGCGACAATATCAATGGACAGCAAGAGGAGAACGTGAAACGTTGATGCTGGAGACGTTTGGAAGCAATTAAAAGGACAGCTGTGGAGCGGCGCTGGGGAGACACGTTGACAACGTTTGAAGGCACAGCGGGAGTAAATTAAAAATGCAGCAGAGGAGCTATAGGATATATAAATTAACGCAAGTTGTCGGCGCAAAAAGGAAGCAATAAATAAAATAGTGCCGCCACAGAAGCAGGGAGGAGAGCCGGCGTGATTGGGCAGCACAGGGGAGACGTGGGCTGCAGGCGTGGAGTTGGTGGCTGCGGCTTGGCTGAGCTGGCTCGGGCATGAACGAAGACTGCTTGGCTGGAGGCGTTGGAGAAGCAAGCGAAGTAACGGATAGAAAAGGAGTTAAAGAGGAGAGTTTATTTGTCTAATCAGGGAATAATGAGCAGACAACGAAGAAAGCACAGTGAACAGGAAAATCGATTAAAGTTTGCGATATTCAATAGAAGTTAAGTAGGGGA
The DNA here is from genome assembly GCA_027563865.1 of Erythroxylum pelleterianum. Taxonomy (NCBI): domain Eukaryota; kingdom Viridiplantae; phylum Streptophyta; class Magnoliopsida; order Malpighiales; family Erythroxylaceae; genus Erythroxylum; species Erythroxylum pelleterianum. The sequence continues at coordinate 1,297 of JAOQMR010099607.1, forward strand.
TTTTGGTTAGGGATTAAGATGGAGGTTGAAGCACTTTATCGGAAAAGACCTATGACGAGCTAGACATCCCGACGCCAGTTTGGAGGTAAAATTGACGCCAACAACCGGGGTTAAGTATATTTTAATTATTTTGTTGTTTCTTTCTCTCATTAGGAATTGATTGTGTTATCTGGTTTTAACTGATTTGGGTATTGTGTATGGATAATCGGACTTTCGTTATTGTTCGGTTATTTTTATATAAACCTATCGGGTATTGTTAATTGATAATTTTAATGCGTTCATTGAATTGTTAATTTCAAACCCATTGCTAGAATTTCGATATAATCCATAATTGTTATGTTGAAATTCATTTGTAGCGACTAATGATTCGTAATCATTAGGGATAACATGACCTAGGTTAAATGACGCATCGTATGTAGTTGTTGCCTTGATTAATCGGTTTTCCTAATTCATAATGCCACTGCCTAATTAAATCTAGATATCGTATCCTAGGTTGTTAGGTGGTTAGGTTTAATTAACGATCCTATCTTGATTAAACACAATCTAAGGGAAAACTCGGGTTAATTTTTGACCCACGATTAATAGTTTCAATGAGAGGTTAAAGAACAACAAATTAACAAAATATGCTTAATTAGGGTTCAGGCGGAGATTGAACCGAAGAACCGGGTCCCTACCAAGTTTCCCGTTTTTATTATTTTTGCATGTTTTCTTTGATTAGTTTTTATTAGTTTGTTTTATTTTTATTTTTCCTCTTTAAAAATCCAAAACCCCCCTTTTTCGTAAATACCGATTAATTTCATTTCATAAACTTTACATGCACTCTCTGTGGGATCGACCTAGACTCACCACTGCTATAGTAGTAGTCTAGTTAATTAATTTTGACTAGCGTCATGACACGCGGTCAGCGGTTGCAATTTGACTTAGCTGGTTTTCAAAATTCCTTTGTTGATTTTCCAAATTTTGGATACTTACTTCCTTATTTCACTGAAATGTCAAAGTGTTAATGGTCAAAGTTTGCACTATATCTTCCAAAGAAGACTTACCTTCGGCATTTGATGTTATATTTGGATTTTGCTATTGAAAATTCGTGTTTGCTTGTTGTCCCTGAGGATTCCCATATCACAAATTCAGGTGATCGCGTCACCCCAGATTATAGGTGTTGAAAAATGGGTCGTACTTCCTTTGACTCAGCCCAACAAATCCTCTCATGGCATTCACCTTCTCTGTATTTTCTTCTTGCAAAATCAGACATAAATCAATAGAATATCCTAACATTGAGCGTATACCATAAACCATAGCTTCTTCTTTCCTCGTGATCGCCAATTGTCGCACCAAAGAAGTGAGGTCATCCAATCTCTTTTCTAACGAGGTTGCACTAACTTCATTCACGCCCTTTGACCTATGCCCAGTGCAGATTATGAATTGTTGCGTGTTGGAGGCCATATTTACAATTAATTCCCTTGCGACCACTGGCTTTTTATCAATTAAAACACCACCGCTTGTAGCGTCGATCATGCTCCTATCAAAAAGTAAGAGCCCTTCGTAGAAATATTGAATCAGTAACTGTTCAGTTATCTGGTGGTGTCGACAGCTAGCGCAGAGTTTCTTAAATCTCTCCCATTACTCGTAGAGTGTTTCTCCCATGTGTTGACGAATTCTGCAAATCTCTTTCCGAATATTAGCTGCTCTCGATGCTGGAAAATACTTTTCAAAGAAAAGCCTTTTCATTTCAGCCCACATTTGCACGTTTTCTCTGGCTGAATAGTATAGTCAATCTTGCGCATTGTCTTTAAGGAAAAATGGGAAGGCTCTCAGCTCAATCTGCACTTCTGTCACATTCGTTGGCTTCATTCCCATGCAAACTACATCGAATTCCTTCAAGTACTTGTATGGATCTTCTCCCAGTAAACCCCTAAAAATAGGTAATAAATGAATCAGCCTAGATTTTAATTCAAAAGTATTGTTATAACCTAAATTCGGGAAGTTGATGCAGTGGCTATTATGCATCCGTTGGCGCAGCTAGTTCGCAAAGAGTGCGGTTTGCGGCTATTCTATCCATTCTCTGCGTCTCTTTTTGATGTTTGATCTGTTTCCGTTGTCTTTTCGATCTCAAGATTGTACTGCAAATTCTCAGATTGGTTTGAACTCATAACGTACATAAACCGTCAAAAGTCCCCAACAACGGCACCAAAATTTGGTACTGTTGTACCACCTGCAGCCAAATTCAAAAGAAATCACTTCCGTTAATACAATTTAATGTAGTAGTGATAAGTGGATATCGTTTCCACGAGAAATTTTTAACGGTAAAGATTAGCGATTTAAAACTAAAAAAAGTAACGAAAAGGTGGGGGGTGGGGGATTAGTTCATGGTAATATAAGAAAAATTGCAAATCGAAAGCAATAACTGGATCTTGTTGAAGATAAGACTCGGTCAACTCAATCCCAGCCTCAATCCTAGGCTTTTCCATTCAATCTGTTGTTATCTGTTAGGATTTAGTTTTGATTTTTAAATTCAAATCTTTGTAAATCTTATCTCTAACGTTTCTTGTACTCTCTGTATATATAGCGTTTACTTCTTAATGAAATATACAATTCTTTTGCCACTCAAACTCTCTCTTTACATGGTATCAGAGCAGTCGTGATTGGTTTAAACACCACTATTTTTTTCTTTTTCCTTTTCTCTCTGGTTTCTTGTATTTTTTTTCTCCATGGCCATCACACCAGCTTTATCTTCCTCTTCTGCGCCCTCCCTCCTATCATTTCCATCTGTTCATAACCAACTCACCATCAAACTCACTTCTTCCAATTACTTACTATGGAAAACGCAGCTTCACCCTATCCTTCATGGTCATTAACTATTTCATCATATTGATGGAACCAAATCTCCCACCAAAGACGTTGAAAATGCCCCGAATCCGGAGTATCAAACCTGGTACATTAAGGATCAGATGGTGTTGAGCTGGATCCTTAGTTCTCTGTCAGAATATGTTTTATCGCAGGTTGTTGGTGCCACCACTGCTCATGCCGCTTGGTCTCGGTTGCAGACCACTTATGCCTCGGGCTCTAGAGCCCAAGTTCGCACTCTCAAAAATGCTCTACACACCCTATCTCGTGATGGTGACTCTATTGTCACTTATATGGATCGTGCCAAGCGCTTGTTTGATCAGCTTGCTGCACTCGATGCTGGCATCTCTGAAGATGATCTTGTTGGTCATATTTTGCGTGGTCTCGGCCCCGATTATTGCCCCTTTGTGCGAAATATAGAAGCAAGATTAACTTCTATTTCACTTGATGATTTATTTGTCTTACTTCTCTCTGAAGAAATGCAGTTAAAAAATGCCAATGAGTCTCTCCATCCCCCTGCTGTTGCCCATTATGCTGGTCGACAAGCCAATACCAGCGGCTCACAAGGACGAGGTCGTGGGCATCGGCGTGCTGGCTATCAATCCGAATCAGACCGTGGAGGTACTGTTTCCTCCACTACTGAGCCTTTCACTTTGACTTGTTATAATTGCCGAGGCCGAGGACACACCAACAAACAATGCCCCAACCCCAAATACACTGATTATACCCCCAAACCGGCTACCAACTATAACTCCTCTCCTCATGCCCCAGACACACAGTGGATCGCTACCCGTTACTTAACTTCTGAACTGGAAACTCTGGGCATTCACTCTAAATATACTGGTCCTGATGAAGTGACTCTCATCAATGGTAAAACCTTATCTATCTCTTGTATTGGCTCGACTACTCTATCTCTTAATTCTCGTCCTTTTTCATTACATAATATTTGTCATGTTCCAAAGTCTAACCTCAATTTGTTGTTTGTTCATCAGTTTACTCGCTTTAATGATGATTCCATTGAATTCTTTTCTGATTGTTTTGTGATTAAGGACCGCAAAACGAAGCAGCCACTTCATCAAGGGTACATTAGAGATGGGCTCTATTGCTTAGCCACCGATCGTGTGTCTCCGGCTTGCAATTCCATTTCTTGGTCTACATAGCATGCTAGATTAGGCCATGCTTGTTCCAAGACAGCCAATAAAGTTTTAAGTTTGAATAAACTATCCACCTCTCTTAAACGTGATCCCTTTTTATGTGAGACCTGTTGTGTTAGCAAATCTCACAAATTGTCTTTTTCTGATTCTAGTTATGAAGCAAAAGAACCTTTGGAATTAATTTGTTCTAATTTATGGGGACCTTCGCCTATTGCCTCTGTTGATGGATATTTTTATTATGTTATCTTTTTTGATCATTATACCAAGTACACGTGGATTTATTTTCTTCGTCGTAAGTCTGATGTTTTTGATTTTTCGTCCAATTTCGAGCTCTTGTTGAAAAATTCTTTGGAAAACCTATCAAACAGTTTCAATCCGATTAGGGTGGGGAATTTCAAGCCCTCGAAAGATACTTAGCCAATAATGCCATTATCCAACGCAGTTCATGTCCTCATACCCCTGAACAAAATGGTTGAGCGAAACGCAAACACTGTCACATTACTAAAACTGGCCGAGCCCTTGATAAGTCAATTAAATTACATTATGTTAGACTTTATTTTGGTTGATTTGTGGAAATTGTGTCCATAAATTAATGAAATTATTTGTTAAATGTTCACAGGTGGTTGTCAATACCAAAAAGACGAAAAAGGATCAAAAAGAGGAAAAATATGGCAAGAAATTCGAAAATTCCAGTCTGGCCGAAATTCACAGAGTAGGCGTGGGCACGCCTAAGGACATAATCCCAGATCCGCAGATTTCCAGAATTCGTTTTTAATTAGAACACAACAGTCCAAGATCTTCTCAATCTCTAAACAAGAAGTTTCCCACCGAAATTAAAAGATTATCTAATCTGGATGAAATCCAATCAAGACTATGAAGAGATCTAATTCAAGGAGGAAGCCAAGAAATTGCCGCACACTTATACATAGGGGTTTAGGGTTGCTAAAGGAGGCATCATTATCATCATCGTATTCTTGGTTTTTTCTCTAGCTGCTGCATCCTTTATTTCTGGTTGGTTCACGTTGCTAATCACCCCAGTAGCATCATCACATATTCTCTATTTTCTAGCAATTGCCGCAACCCACGTTTCTTGATTTTCTGATTTGCTTCCTTGCCACGTCTTGAGGTTCAACAGTATCGACGCACTTGCTATCTTTGGGCTGACAACGTTGCTGAGTCCTTCAATTTCCATCATCGCATATCATCATCCTTGCTGCCGCATCATAATTTCTTCTTGTCTTTTATTATTGAACTGGTCATCGTTTCTTCTTGGAGGCTGCCGCATATCACTTTCCTTTTGTTTTATGGTTTAATTCTTTTACAATTTCCAAGTAGTTTAGTCGCATAGATTAGGGACTTTGGTTGATTTAATTTTCTGTTTTTGTTTTTAAGTTCTGCATAGATTTCAATTAGGGATTTTTATTAGTTTCAATAAAAACCAGTTATGGAAACAATTCTTTTGATTATTTCTGTTGATTTCAATTTAATTATGATTAACTAATTTTCTTATCTTGGTTGAGGGATCCATGTTCCATGTTGTTATGGTGAGGTATTCTTAATCTTTTTCATGATTATTGATGAACATTGGATAATTTCGGATCTAACTTTTTAATTGGATTTGTTAGTTTCTAGGTGCGCAACTAGGAATTAATTGATTCAATTGCTAGTTTAACAAAATCTGACGTTCAATTTTCGTAACCATAAGTAGCAATTAGGATTGACCCCTCTACGTTAGAGTCAGAAAATTGTAAGAAATTATCAACTTGATTGATTTCATGTCGTACATGTTTATCACTTTTCATTGGTTTTTAATGCTATTATTCAATTTAATCTATGATCGTATCTAGATTAATTGTTTAATAAGGTTGCTAGGATAAATGTTTCTAGTCAATACAATTAATAGAAAATTCCCTCAATGAATGTTTGTTAATGATTACAATTTTTATCAAGGATCCATAATAGCATGGTAACATCGGTGACCGAAACCAAGGTATTTTTCCATTGAATTTTCAAATTTAATTATTGTTTCAATTTGTGATTTTTCCTTTTTATTTTTATCGCCGTGACAAAACCCCCTTTCAATTTTCGTTTGAACTAACTAACCTTCACTATTAGAGATTCCTCGTGGGAACGATATCCGCTTACCGCTACTACATTAAATTGTTTTAACGGAAGTGAAAATCTTTTATATTTGATTGCAGGCGACAACATCACCAGCCCTTTTACACCACTCCTCTGTTCCACCAAAATATTGGGATCATGCCTTTGCTACTGCCATTTACACTGTAAACCGATTACCAACTCCGCACCTTGATCACAAATCCCCTTACCAATTAATTTTTCAACGTAACTCGGAATATAATTTTCTTCGTGTATTTGGTTGTTGTTGTTATCCTTGGCTTCATCCCTATACTAAGAACAAACTTGAGCCTCGTTCTACCAAATTTGTGTTTCTTGGCTATAGTACTCTTTATAATATAAATGTTTGTCTTTATCAACCAACAAGATTCTTTATTCACATCATGTTATTTTTTATGAGCAGGTTTTCCCGTTCAAGGAAAGTGATGGGCAGTCCTCTATTCTCGATCCACCGCCGTCTCCAACTACTATATTTTCCCTTGGCCTGCCTCGTTCCACCACTATTCCGCCACCATCTACCCAACCCAGCTCCATTGCCCCAATTACCAACACAACCATAGCTCCTGCCAACCCGACTACAGCAGTGGCACCCTCCGTGGCTCCACCTCCTTTGCCAGTTGTTCCAACCATGGTTTGAAACCCTCAGAACCAACATTCTATGGTTACTCGGTCCCGAACTGGCAACTTAAAGCCTAAAGCTTTCCATGCTTCATCTCCTGCCTTGCCTGCTCCGTCCTCCTACACCGAGGTAGCCAAGCAGAAAATTTGGCGTCAGGCAATGTCCGATGAAATCGAAGCATTAATGGCGAATGAATCTATCATTCCTCGATCACAAGCCTCTAATGTGATTGGTTGCAAATGGATCTATCGTATAAAGACCAAGCCTGACGGTTCTATTGATCGTTACAAAGCCCGACTCGTAGCGAAAGGCTTTCATCAACGACCTGGCATCAATTATATTGAAACGTTTAGCCCTGTCATCAAACCAGCCACGGTTTGGCTTATTTTGTCAATTGCAGTCAATCATTAATGGTTTATTCGGCAACTCGATGTCTCCCATTCTTTCTTACATGGGTCGCTTGATGTACAGGGTTTTATGGAGCAACCTCAAGGCTTTATTGGGCCTACTCATGTGTGTTCTCTCAAGAAGTCTCTCTATGGCTTGAAACAAGCACCTCGTGCGTGGTATTTCTGTCTTACCCATGCCTTACAAAAGATTGGTTTTCAGGGCTCCAAAGCTGATAATTCGTTGTTCATCTATTCGGCCGGTAATGACATTGCCTATTGCTTAGTATATGTTGATGACTTAATTTTGACAGGCTCATCATCTCGTCTCCTTCAGCATATCACTAGTCAACTTGGCAAATTTGTTGCCATTAAAGATTTGGGTTCCCTTTCATATTTCCTTGGAGTTGAGGTTACGTGGCTCTCTGATGGACTGCAACTTTCACAATCCAAATATATTTTGGATCTCTTGAAGCGGGTAAATATGCATGACGCGTCACCGGTTTCAACTCCTTCTACTCCTCAAACCGATTTGACAGCCTTGTCGTCCTCTACCTTTGAAGATCCAACGTTGTACCGACAAGTGGTTGGCACTCTTCAATACTTAGCTCTCACTAGACCCGATATAACCATGGCTGTTAACAAGACTGTTCAGTTCATGCATTCACCCTCGGTACATCATTAGCAAGCCGTTAAGCGCATACTCCGTTACTTGAGAGGTACAATGGATCATGGCATTGTACTAAAGTCGTCCCATTCGTCCTCGCTTGTTGCTTTCTCTGATGTGGATTGGGGTGGCGATAAAATTGATCGGAAAAGTACCTCAGCTTATGTTGTTTTTCATGGTGCTAATCTTATCTCGTGGTGTTCGAAGAAGCAGAAAACCGTAGCTTGATCTAGCACTGATTCTGAATATCGTGCACTAGCTTCGGCAGCTTCTGAGGTGTATTGGCTTCAGTGTCTCCTTCGAGAACTTCATCATTCTCTTCCCACCACACCGAAAATCTGGTGCAATAACATCTCGGCCACTTACTTAGCTGCTAATCTAGTTTTTCATTCTAGATCGAAGCACCTTGAACTCGATGTCCACTTTGTACGAGATCAAGTTCGAAAGAAACATCTTATTGTCTCGTACATTCTGACTACCGATCAATTGGTCGATGTGTTAACCAAACCACTGTCCAAGAATCGATTCCTCAACTTAAAGGCCAAACTGATGGTGCTCCCCTCCATCCGTTTGCGCCAGGGGGAGGTGGGTGGGTGTTGAAGATAAGACTCAGTCAACTCAATCCCAGCCTTAATCCTAGCCTTTTCCATTCAATCTGTTGTTATCTGTTAGGATTTAGTTTTGATTTTTAAATTCAAATCTTTGTAAATCTTATCTCTAACGTTTCTTGTACTCTCTGTATATATAGCGTTTACTTCTTAATGAAATATACAATTCTTTTGCCACTCAAACTCTCTCTTTACATATCTGACCCAATTCTAACCCACAAACTCAATAGATGGTTTATTACAATTAGATTAATTAATTTCACGACATATATTAAACTTCTTAACGAGGAAATAAAATTATGTCAATTGTCACTTATTAAAATCAACAAAACAATTACGAATTTGCCGTTTTAATTAGCAATTGATTATTTCAAGATTGTTAAATATATGCATTTATTCAATAAAACTCAAAACTATCATAAAATCTGTGAAATTCAGAAATTAATTAAATATCCATGCACAATTGAATTCAATAAAATATTCGATCTCACAATCAATTTAGAATCAAGGTTTTAATATAATCCTCTAACTAGAATACAAAAATTAATTATAAGCCATAAAAAAAGAACACATGAATATTATTAAAAAGGAAAATTATTCTTACGGAAGAAACTTAAAGAAGAACATGCGAGGGTGGAGTTTTAAGTTCCACTTGTTTCTCATTGAAAGCAAAAGGTGGGAAACAAAACCACGTTATTAATTATCATCTCTCATTTAAGTATACACATAGTAAGATTTGACTTTTTGGATTTAGTTTTATGGTCAACTTAAATAATTGAGTATACACAGTATATGCATGTGGCCAGTAAGATTAATTTGACTTTTTGGATGTCAACTTACAGCATCATTGTTTTCTCCGTTCTTGTCTCTTTTTATAGGTCGATTCTTCTCTTTATTAATTTATTTTAGAAACTATTCATTCAAAAAAAGAAACTTTAAATTTTAACAGTAATTATATTTGCATATAACTTAATATTTTTATATACCAAGAAAAATAGTAAATTTTACAACTTTTCAAATTTCATTATGCATAAATTGACTTGGATAAAAATAAAAAATTATATAAAATAAATAAGAGCTAAATCTGCAATCGTGATGGTACATGCATTATATGAATAAAGAAAGACTAGCAGTGTGAAAAAGAAAAAAGAAGATGAATTCGATAAAATAAATAATAACAACTAATTCTGCAACTGTATATATGATTGATGTATTATATGAATTAAAAAAAAGACTGACTTTTCGTTTTCAAATTTAAGTTATTAAAATAAAATTTTGTTTTGTTAAAATTAGATTTAAAATGTTTTTGGTTGTTATAAAATAAATATGGCATTTAGACGTGAACCTTATGAGATATCCAAATTTTTATTTTGATTGTTATTATTTAAGAAATAAGACATAAAGACTTGGCGATGGAATCAAGTCAAGTCAATATAAGAAAAACTAGTTTATAGAGCGACGGTAGTTGAAGGGTTAGTTTAATATATTCTTAAACATTCTAAATACAGTAATGATCGTTTAAAAAATATAATATTTTAAAATTAAGATGATTTTAGTAAGTTAAAAAGTTTAAAATTAAAATGATAAAAATTTCAAAATTATGGCTAAATTTTTATTATAAATATTTATCTAAAAGAAATGGTCTTAAAATTATAAATGATATTGAATGTATATTAAATATCATTTTAAAAATAAGTATTTTTTATATGAAAAGATATTCCAATTATTATTTTATTTTTGCCTATGTCACTAATAGTTAGAAAAAAAGGAAATTTTCTTTCAGAAAAGACAAATGGTATTTAGTTGAGAGGGCAGGAGAGGACCTGGCAAACCTTAACCAGCTAAACTTTGTCCATATTGACCTTTGGGATTCCCATAAATAGCCTAACGTAGTTAGGAACGAAGACACAACGAGCTTAAGTGAACTCACTCAGGATTTGCTCTCTTGTCCAAATTCTTCTTCTGTTTTTTCCTCCTACCTTGGTTTTCTGCAACTATGGCCGCTCCTCAGATTCCCCTGATGGACAAAATTAAGGCAACCCATCTCTCTGGTATCCCAAAAAAACCTGATGTTGCGCCGCTTCTGCTCATCGTTGAGAGGATCTTTTATCCCACAGCGCAAGTTCGTACTTTTCTTTAACTTCGTGAGCTGATATTATTCACCTATATAAAAGTGCACGATCATTTTCCTTTTGAAACTACAGGTGGACGTTACAAACCCTGCTGTACAGTCTGAACTGTCCTTCCTCATCGATCGGCTTTCATGCGAGGTCAGTTTGATTCGGTGTTAGCCACAGATCAAATGCTCGGATAGATTTCCTAAAACAGTATATTTAAATGAATGGATTTTTCAGATCTCTTACAAGGCCTTAAGCAGGGTTGATTCTGATACCACAGCACTCACAATATTCAACATGATTGGAACCTATGACTGGGGCGTGAAGCTTGTGTTGTGCTTGGCAGCTTTTGCTTTGAACTACGGAAGCTTTCTGCTCGTAAACAAGACTCATTTAACTAACGAACTTGCAGAATCAATTGCAAAACTCAGAGGTTTGCCCAAATTGTCCGGTAATCAGACCCTAAATAAGCTGATCAACTCCATGTTACAGTTAGCTAAGTGTGTTCTTGAGTTCCAGAAGCTACCCCGGGTCTACATAAGTGAGGAATTTCCAGCATTTGCTAATGCTTTGGAGCATATCGAATTTGCTGCCTACATGACTGTGAAGAGCATCGTGACTTGCTCTATTTTTATTAGTAGCAATTCAAGTTTTGTAGCTACTCAGAGTACCGTCCAATGCCATGGATTTCAGTAAGCATAGCTCTAGGTCTTTCGCGCTTCTACTTTCAAAACAGTTCATTCTACCTGTTTTCCTAAATGGTTTTCCTACTTAGATTCCTGGAAGCAGATCTATCAGGATGTACTCAGCAACTGATTACGACTTACAAGTCTCTGAACCAGCATTTGGATGAGTGCAACACCCATATAGGTTGGCTATTGCATAAGTAATTTCATCAATAACTTGTTTAAGAAAATATGGTTGATTTGTGATGGTCTTATGGATGCAGTAACAAGCAAGAATGACGAGTTCTACCA
>JAOQMR010099742.1:0-12798 GCA_027563865.1 Erythroxylum pelleterianum
ATCCACAATAGCATAACCTATTACAGACATTTCAATGGCTTATATCTATATATTTTTGTTGAGTCCTTCATATTTCTCAGATGTGTAAGGGAGAACAATTATTTTTTAAAGAATTTGAGATATCTTTTTACCCTGAAGCCATTGAACCATCACAATTTAGTTGAAAATCCTAAAAAAACTAAAAGATTTCATCATAAAAAATTATCCAATTCCCCATATTCTTTAAAACCATAAATTTAGAATGGGAGAATCTATGAGGTTTCATATAAAGGTAGTGATGTAGAAGCTATTAAAATAAGTAGGTTTACTTGTTTGTTACTTTTTATTTGTTAATTGCTTTTAAAAAGTGTCTATGACCAACTATATTTTCACTTTTAGATGAAAAGAGTTAATGTATAAAGTTGTTTTGGTTTGGTATTCTAAAAAAAGGACAACCATTCATAGGATACTCTAAACAATTTCAACAACATAATTGTTTGTGAGCACAAAATGCTGGAAAATTTGTAGCTAATGCATCAAAAATCTATTATGATGTGTACATAGGAAAACTCACATTATCAAAATTTTGTTGACACTTAGGCTTTTTTTGTTTTTTGAAAAAGGAAAAAGGAATGATTAATAAATAATGAAAATTACATCCCCAAAAAGAGGTTCGGGGGATTATCTCTTAACGCAAAGATAACACATTGGATATCCCTACAAAATTCTATTTTGTAAGTAATACACGGATTAGAGATTCAAAGAGAGGAGTAAAGAGGAATTACAATCGGTTGCAAAGTTCCTTAGTAAAATAATTTCTCGAATCTCATTGATAACCTCATTGATAAGTGCTTCTACAGTTTTGCATTGGGATTCAAGCCTTCTTGCATTCCTTTCTTTCCAAATTGTTTGCATAGATAGTCCTATAACCAGTAAGTAGATCATTTTGTCAGTATTAGGAATAGAAGCTTGAGTAGCAAGCCAATGAATAATGATAGAGATAGAGTTATCAGAACCAGTCCATAAGCATTTTAGTTTCACTTATTCCCAAATGAACTTAGAAACTGAACACATAAAGAATAGATGATTTCTAGTTTCATCATGTATAGAATATTGAAAATATCTCTCTCTCAGAGGCTTCTAAACTGTGGAATGAGAAAGAGTCTAATCTCATATGAAGATAGCATCCAACTTTCGTTTCTAATAATTTTATGGAGCTTAGTTTTTTTTAGGGAACCTCTCCAATAGAGATCTTACCAAATGATTATGAATTAAATCTCCTTGCCCTGTCCAGTTGTCATATCATAAGAAAATTCTTTCCTATGCCCCTATCTAACAAGTTATGTACGGCTGAACCTCTTCCCTCATTCTAAGAATTTAGTTGAAGAACCAAGAGTAACTGTCTTTGATTTTTAAAGGCCAAAGACTCCTACCTTCTAATATATAAAAGTGAATCCATTTCATCCACATATATTGTTTTTCACTTAGGATTCTCCAAATCCTCTTTTTCATAAGTAATATATGTTTCTTGGTGATTGACTCCAATCCTAATCCTCCTTCCTCTCTCGATTGACAGATTTTCTTCCAACTAACTTTTGTTATTCCTTTCTCACCATTCCCTTCCCCCATAGAAACTGCTTCATCAATTTTTCTACTATTTTAGTTATCCCTTTGGAGAGAAATAGGTAGGAACATTCACAATAACTAAGCCTCTTGGATGAGAGAGGAATGCCCAAATAAAGAAGAGGAGGGTCTTTGATTTCCATACCCGTAGCTAGAGACAAGGCATTTAAAAGGTGAGAAGCACTTTTGGAGAGTATGAAATAACTTTTGTGAAGATTGATACACAGATCCAACGTCTCCTTAAAAGTATTGAGAGTACTCATCAGAAGAGAGACTGAGTGGACATTAACCTTGTTTAGTAGAATAAGATCATTTGCAAAACATAAGCTAGTTAGAGAAAGTTTCTTACATTTGGAATGGTATCTGAATCTAGAGTCCTTTGAAGTGTTATGCTTCATCAATTGAATGAGAATCTCCATATAAATTAGGAAAAGGTAAGGGGATAGAGGATTCCCTTACGTAAGTCCTTTTTTGCCTTTAAACACCTCCAAAGGCTCCCATTTATCAATATTCCACAGGAAGTAGTAGTAATGCATTCTTGAATCCACTTTATGAACCTATGGGGAAAATCCATGACCTCCATGATTTGTAGCAGAAAGCTCCAGTTCACATTGTTGAAAGCTTTCTGTAAATCCACTTTTATAGTACAGTTTTGGGGGCTTTTGCTATGATTATACCCTTGTAGAAACTCCTGCACTAAAAGAATATTATCCCCATTATCCTTACTTCCATAAAAGCCCTTTGATTCTTACTGATGAGTAAGTGTAGAACCTCCTTCAGTCTATTTGTCAAAATATTGGCGATGATCTTATAGAGAAAACTCACCCCTAAGCTACTCCAAGTTCTTTGATAGAAAACCCCATTCAAACCATCAGGTCCCGGAGTCTTAGAGCCATTCATATCAAAGACGACCCTTTTTTTTTTCCTGATTTGTAACTGGACTTATTAACAAAGAAACCTCATGTTAGGAATTTTTGTTGAAACAAACTCCCTAAGATTAGATCCCAATCCTGGTGGGGATTTTGAGCCTAGGAGGTTTTTGTATAAATTCATGGCTTCTTTAGCAATACCATCTTGTCCAAATAAAACCTCACCAACTTTAGTTTTAATGGAAGTGATTCTGTTAACATTTCTTCGAGCTAACACTGAATTAAAAAAGAACTTTATGCATCTATCCCCATCCTTTAACCAATTTATTTTGGCTCTCTGCTTAAATAAAGAACATTGATTACCTACCAATTGCAAGTAGTTTTTAAGGGCTTCCTTTTCAGTTATAGCTAGAGTACCATCTGTGGGATTATCTACCAATAATTTTTGAATGGCTGAAAGTTTATCTCTAACTGTTTCTATCTCCTTAGAGAAGTTCAGACCTCTCTTTGAGTTAAGAGTCTTCAATTCCTATTTAATAGCCTTGAGCTTTTGGATGCAGATGTACTGTTTAGTCCTATAGAACTCGTACTCCAAACCCTTCATTATTGCTTCTTAATAACCCTCCATATTAACCAGAAAGTTGTTAAACCTAAAAGGATGGTGGATTCTAGTAGTAGTGAACAAGTTATCAATCTTTATAGGAGTATGATCTGAAATTCCAGGGTCTAGGAATTTAGCAGAGCTTCCTAAGAAAGTATTAAGTCATTCCACGTTAACCATAGCCCTATCCAACTTTTTCCTTATGTGCTAAATAAAGCTTTGTTTGTTTGACCAAGTGAACCTATGACCTTCAGAATTTTAGATGTGCATACAACTAAACATATCAGAAAATAGTTGAGTAGGTTACAATTTCCCTCCGCCTCTGATTTGAATAGAGTGGTGTTAAAGTCACCACTAACTAACCATGGAGCCTTAACCGAAGCCTAAATTCTTCGTAAAGAATTCCAGAGCTTATTTCTTTGAAACACAGTGTTAAAACCATTACAAAATGTAGCTAAAACACAAGAACTTTATATTTTGAAGAAAAGTTTAGTGTGAATAAGCTGCTGACTTTCTAGAATCTTCACTTCCAAGCAATCACCATCATCAGCAACAATAATCCTTCCATAGGCATGACTTTGGTGGTTTATAAGAAACTTCCATTTGCTACCTAGATAACGTAGTTTATTCATATTAACTTCACTAATTTTATTTTCCAAAAGACAAAAAACTAGAGGTTTTTCCTTTAGAACAAAATCCCTTATCGCATTAAGCTTGGAAGGGTTATTTATTCCATGTACATTCCATACAATCAGAGTCATAGGAGATTAATTTTCCCTTTGGAGCCTTTCCTACTGCTCCTGTTACTTTCGAGATATAACTTGATCCAACTGCTCTTTTTGAGTACCTTCATTCTGCAGTTTAGCCTTTGGTAAGCTTTGTTCATTTTGTTGAACATCAAAAGCTCCTACGCTTGGTTAATTCCACCAGTTTCCAGTACATTCTCCCCCTTATTTATTTGTGACTTATTTAATTCACTAGATGGATTCAGAAGAGCTCCTTCCTACTGAGCAGAATCTGGGCTATTCTCCTCATGGAAGCTCTCTCTATTTTTAGGGGAATCATTAACAACCTGAACCAGCACATAATTTTCTGATACTTATTTTGCCTCCTCACATTCTTTGTTGTCTTCATAAATATTCTTTTCTATATGAGAGATCCGAAGGATGAGTAAAATGGTCTTGAATGGTGATTCAAGATATCAAAGAGTGTTTCAGGATTATATTGCGATATGATCGTGGTAGAAAACGTTACATGGAATGGATTAGAAACAAGTGTTGTTGGCCGCCAATTTGGCCACTAACTTCCCATAACTTCCATTAATGCATGCTATTCATGACCATTAACTTCTCGTAATTCTCCATTAGTGATGGCGGTTATGGAAGGCCAAATGGTGCAGAAAATAAAAATGATTTTTGTGCATCTTGCGTAAGACACAAGTTAGAAAGAAAGGTTCTTTCTTGCACACACACATTTTTTCTCTCTAACTATCACAAGAGTTCTTGTCTTTGCTATCATAAAGAAAGAATTCTAGCCACCTCCTAGTGAGGTGTCATCCTTCTATCTTCATGTGGACTTTCATTAGAGGCGGTCTACATTGATCGTTATGGTTTATGACAACCCAACGCGGAGAAGATTAAAGAACGAAGAAGATCATCAGAAAGGTATGTAAACATCTTACAATTTATGTTTTTGTTTTCTATATCTATATGCATGAGTAAATCTATTTTTTGAGGTTCCGTTTTATTTTCTTTTGTAATACCCCACTCTCACAAGGCACATACCCGACATCCTGAGTGATGTTCGAGTACGTACCCCGCAAGGGCAGCATGCTAGAACAATCAAATACTCAAAATTCAGTACAAAATTTTCAAATTTATCATACACGTATGTAGAATTTAGTAATCAAATTCAGGCCCATTCTTTTCTTTCATAACATCAAAATCACATATATTATTGTTACACTCAAGATCATTCTCATTTACAAACCTTTCCACTTTAGAAAGTTATTACAAAACAGAATATTCAAATATACATGTTACAATAATTGCGGAAGACTCAATATGATACAAAAATAAGAAAATATAAATGCAGACACAAACTAATCCCGACCTTTAGCTTTTACTTGAATGCAATGGCTATACTCCCGTTTGCCCAACGGGGTAACTCTTCTGAGCCTAAAAAATATTACAAATTTTGAGTGAGGTTTGCGAACTCAGTGAGTGACCATCCTCGATAGCTCACTCAATCACATAACACATACAGTTCATCAATTCATTAGATTAAGTCACATACATTACACATTCACTTAAGCATATATCACTTGATCATTCATTTCACATTTCACCTTCAACACATACCATATTCAGAAATCAGTTAAATATTTAAATCATTCTTTCGTATGCATATGTAGTGCTTATGAGACTCACTTTCAATTTGTTACTTTGTTGTGACCAAGTGTTTATAACTGTCTCGTATGCATTATGGATATCGGGCTCATTGAAAAATATCCCGTATCCTTTAGGGATACTGAGCTCATTTTACATAGTGAGCATTTGGCTCTTATACACTTTTTAAGCTTTAAGCCTTTTTTTACAATCTGAGCTTTAAGCTCTTTTTCACATTATGAGCTTTAAGCTCTTTTTGGTGGCTACTCTGGTCACAACTTCCTTTATCTTTCATGAATACATCACATTCATGTAATGTAATGCATCACATTCACATATTTTCAATCAGTCACATGATTTTAGGTTTATAATCACTTTCACATTCATCATCGAACCTTGGTCTGGCATTCAACAATTAAGTTGAGAATACACTTATTTATTCTCATTCATATACAAGTAAGACTTCAATATCACATTCATGTATTAAGTCTCGGACCTACATTGTTCGGCATCAATGTAAGCAAATCACATTCATATAAATCATATTCACATTGCATAATAATCATAACCGTAGTCATTCAATGCAGAAACTGAAATCAGAACAAACAATGAAATAAGACCAACTAGGTCTACTCACAGTACGCTCCAGATTAGCAATTGCTTCTAATATCTGGAAACGTTTAAATGTGGACATTTATTTTGAACATCAAAATTATGTAATACACACATTAATAATTACATAATTATAAGTATTTCTTTATACACAAATGTGTATGTGGAATATGTACAATGCTTGCTCAATGACAATCCCGGGTATATTATCAAATTTCACACTTTATCCACATTCTCATTTTATAACTCGATTTCTAGTCATTTCATTTTTTTGGCATTATTTTTTCTCATAAATATCCAATTCTCATTCGCTTTAACTTGATACACATTACTCCTTTCCTTTGAATCACAACTACAATCATATGAATATCTTTATTCCCAATAAACTCATACCTTTGGTACTTTGATATCAATAATACATTCACTAATGTTATTCCAACATTACAAGATCACACATTATCCAAATTCTCATTTCTTCTTATAAATTCTCCAAATTTCCAGACCTTCGGGTCTACTATGCATGATCGATCTGACAATGAAAATGAAGTAATTTGGTAATAATTTCTTCTAGAAAATTGTTCTTCTATCTCTTAAGTTTCTAATGAAACTAAGATAATTCAATTTGGTTCAGTATTCCAAAAGTTATACTCCAAATATTTCGGACTGTTCATAAACTAAATCAGTATCCTATACTCTATTTTAATTCAGAAATATGAAATTCTAGAGACAGAATTAAAATTCGATTTCTTCAGAAAATTTGTAGCCTATGTCTTTAGTTTACTCTAAATCAAAAATTATTCCTTTTGGACAACTGAAGAACAAGTTATGCCTAAAATACCGAAGCATGTTCAGTGATAATACTTCAGTCATGAAGTTCCATAATTGTTCATCATTTCAGTCCTAATTTAATCAATCAATCTCTCCCAATTGATTTCAGATGGATAAAATTTTTGGTGAAGATGTAGAGCAATTTGTTTTGAATATGTTGGTTCAAATCTCATGTCATTTGGAAGTCGGGAGAAGAAGATATTGTCAAAAGAATCCAGGATGCTCGAACTTTTCTCCAGCCATAAAAGTCACGATCGTGAGTTTCCAACAGATTTCAAATGTCACGATCATGCAGGAGCATGATCATGACTCTTGAACTCTTCAAAAAAGTCATAATCATGCAGAAACATGATCGTGCTTTTCCAAGTCCATTACAAAGTTTGCACGATCGTGCTTTTCTCCTCTTCCTTCTTCCGAAATGCAGCTTTTCCTCTTTTCTTCTTCTTTTCTTTCACTTAAACCAACATCTCTAACTTATCTCAACCTCATTTTCGACTTCCATTTAACACAACACATTCAAAAACAGATCAAAAACCATGATTAACACCAAATATCAAAAACATCATATACTCACGCATTTTTATTTTTCTGCACTTTTATTTTTTTTTCTGTTGCACTTTTTCTTCTTCTTTCCACACTTTCATTTCATCTCTCTTTTAACTCAAACCATTCACAACCAAATCCAAATCCATTAATAAACATAAACACCTAAATCACAACATCATGCACGCATCTTCTTCACTTTTTGCATTTTCTTATTTTTTGTTGTATTTTTTTCATTTTTCTGTAATCTCCAATTTTCTCTTCTAAATATCATTTTAATCACTTTCCCATATCAGAACATCATCTTCCAACTCTTCCTTAGCTCTAAACTCATTTTCAGTCCATTTGAAGACACCCCAATTATTCTCGTATAAACCATAAGCAAAATAGATACGTATTCATTTTTCATGAATTTTCTACACTAATTTATACAAGTTTTTGTTGATCTTTCAACTTGAAAAATCATTTCTACACTATCTTATAACATTTTTATCATCAAATCTGTAAGATCGACACATGCTGTATACTCTGGCTTTTCACTCATGTTTTAGCAAATATGTATATCGCTATTTCATAACCACTTAACAGTGAGCTAACGTAATGCATGTTTCAACTTATATAACAATGAAAAACCATAAAAATGCTTACTTGTTTAAAACTCCAACTCTTCAAAAATCATATGAGCCTTAGCTTTACAATAACACTTAGCTTTACAATAACACTCGATCACCATTAGTCGAGAGTTGCAGGGTTAGGTATTTCGATTATAGTGAAGGAAATAACAAAAAGAGATGGCAAGCGAAAAATGAGAGCAAGGCTTGCATTGTAAGGGTGAGAAATCTCTTAAAGAAATGAAGCTTTAAGAAGGTGGAGAAAAATCTCGAACATGAAACCAGGATCAAAACAGTAACATGGTCTTTCAAGTGAAATGAATAGTAAACTTAGTAAGATTTGGCTTGGCTTGGCTTGGCTTAACTTGGCAAGTGACACTTGTCACTTGTCCATTTGTCTAATTTCTAAGACTTTAAACTGGGTTTTCTTATTAAACCAGTCTAATCATCTCCAAAATTTTACTCCAAATGTCTCTAAATTTTCAATATCATTTTCTTACAAAATTCTAAAGTCATCAATAAAATTTTTTGAATATCATTTGATTCTTATTTCTA
The DNA here is from genome assembly GCA_027563865.1 of Erythroxylum pelleterianum. Classification (NCBI taxonomy): domain Eukaryota; kingdom Viridiplantae; phylum Streptophyta; class Magnoliopsida; order Malpighiales; family Erythroxylaceae; genus Erythroxylum; species Erythroxylum pelleterianum. The sequence continues at coordinate 8,609 of JAOQMR010099742.1, forward strand.
TTTCCATTTATCAATTGCCTTGTTACTTGGCATTTTCCTAGTCCAGTAATACTCCTAATTTCGAAAATTTTCCTAGATTTTACCAAAAATTCTAAATCAATACATATATTCTACATATCGATTTTCCGTACAGATAATTCACAATCACATTTCACATATCTAAATCAATCATACCCAAAATATATTAATGAATGCATGTACGGTTATTTTAATGTGTGCAAAAATTCAAATTCACGTGCATGTATGCTAACATTATGCCTGAGCATGAAATTCATTTTCCTTAATCTTTTATTGATCTCACATGTATCTTATTTTAGGGTTCTAACCCTTAATATAGGAAGGGGATGTTACATCTGCTGCGTATATTTGATATATATTATGTATGAGATGCATGATCGGAACCTAACATTTGTAACATGCTTAGGTACAATGGATTGTCAGAAGATGTAGCCAAGAGTATCTTTCATTTACACTTAAAGACCAAGCGCAGATATGTTTTAACTCTCTCAACCTAGAGAATGTCACAACTTTGTAGTAGCTGGTGCAAGCCTTTTTAGCTAAATACTTCCCTTTATCAAAGACCACTAAACTCTTCAATGAAATTAAAAATTTCCAACAAAATGAAGGGAGTATTAATATTAACCATAAGAGTAATTCAAAGAGTTATAAAGGAGCGACTCATATCATAACTTGACAAAGGATTTCATTTTGAAAGATTCTATGATAGAGTAAATCCATCCACATATGGCACCATAGGTGCAATAGCTGGTGGCTTTTTAATGAGGAAAATGGTTGAAGCAACACATGATTTATTAGAAGAGATGGGAAACAACAACTGTCTGTATACATTAGAAAGAAGTAAACAACGACCAACCTGTAGAGATCAAAAGGGAGTGTTTGCTGTAAATTTAGTGGCAACATTGCAAGCTAAGATAAGGAACCTAGCCAAACAATAGAGCAGCTTGAAAGCAACATTTTCTAACCTTTTCAAGGTAATTCAGTATGGATATAAACTATATATATTGGCCCCTGAATTTTTTTTATTATAAGCATGATGAGACAAATTTCGGAGTCTTGCTAGATTGTTTATGTTGGAATTGATTAGCATGTTAATATGGGTTAGATAATATGACATGGGCTAAGGGTTTTGAACTATTAGAGTAATGGGAGAGTGTAATGCCAATTTTGGCAAGTCACTTGAGTTTAAAAACCATAAGGCATTAAAGTAAGGGCAAAAGGGACTTTATGCAATCATTAATGGTGTAAAAGAGAAGAAAATGAGGTGTCTTACTTTTGGAAGAAAGAGAAACGAAATTGAAGAAAGAAGGGAGAGAGTTTCGTGAGTTTAGGGAAAGAAAGAAAAGCAAGCTAGGTTTTGATTTTTCTTAACCTTGACCAAGAAGGGAAAAAGAAAGAGAAGGATTAGAGCTTTCATTGGAGCTAAGAAAATCATTGTTTGGTGAAGATTTAAGGCAAGTGAATTTTAATCTTTTGGAGTTTTGAAAGGTTTTTGGTTCAAAGAGCTTAGAAAAGGTATGGGTATAAGTATTATAGGATAAATTTCATGCATGTGGTTCTTTGGGTTTCCCAATTTGAATCCTTTTGATTTGGGGATTTTTTTCATTATTGAAGAAAATCAAGAAGGACAAGAGGAGCAAGAGGAGGGACATTTTTGAACAAGCCATAGTCGAGGACTTCAAGGTGGGTTTCACTTTTATAGTTAGGGGATAAGCTAACAAAGGTTTTCTGTCAATAAATGATAGTAATTAATTTTCCAACCACCTCATTCATGTGCATTTAATGTGGTTAAGTGTTGCAAGAATTTCCTACATGCTTATACATGATTTGTGGGATGATACATGGAAAGTTATTTTTATTAAAATGATTCTTTGAAATGATGCATGATTATGGAACCATACTTTTGGAAATGGTTTTTAAGATATAACAAGCTTATGAAAAGCAAGTTTTCAAGAGAATGTGCCTTTTTGGGCATTATGCTTACAAGGTTTTGAAATCTATTTGATATGTGGGTTTGTGATAGTCCCTTAAGAACCGTCACGTGCACGTTGACCCAAGTATAGGCTTCTCTCGCCTTCCAGCTAGTGGCATGGAGCTCCCTCTAGGACTCCCTCAAGAATTCACGACTACACAGGACCATTTCATTGGAAATGTATAGTGCGTCATATTTTGGACTTACCCAAACCATTTGATGTGTTTATGTGTTCATGATAAGTTGATAAGAGTAATGCATTCATGATTTTGCATACACATAAATTTTATGCATTAAAATTGTATTAAAAATGTCTTTGCTTGTTGCAAACTGTAAAATTGTTACCCACGGGCTTCAAGCTCACCCCCATTTTTCCTCCCCGCAAGCAGGTGAAGAGCAAGAGATTGAGTAGTCAAGGGCCGAGGGCATCACTCCACTTTTGAAATATTGTTGTATTTTAAACTAATCTTGAAACCAAGGCTTTAATTGCATTTTGAGTAGTTCATTGTTCAAGTATCTTCTGTATTTGAGATTTTTGAAACATTGATGTTTTGGGGCTTGAAATGCCCACCAAAGCTTTGTAAAAACTACAATCTTTTGATGCTACTAGTATATGATTTTGTTTTCTTCCATGATTCGCAAGGTCTCATAAGGGGAAAATTTTGTGTACTAACTTCAGGGAAATTTATGTGTTGATCTGGGCTGTTTTAGGCAAAGTTTCCTTCTTCAAAGTTGTAGATCTTTCTTTTATCTTTCCAAGGATATATAGCTTGAAATTTTTGAACATCTGAGTTGAAAGTTATGCCCCTTTTATTGTTCCATCTTAGTTTTGTTTCCGTCTCAAAATGATGTCATCATCGTCTTAGTATAACGTCAGCATCATCTCAATTTGACCGTCTTAGTTTTGTATCATCTCAGTTTTGTATTGTCTCAGTTATTGTTCATTCCTATCGTCTCAGTTACTATTCATGCCTATCGTCTCAGTTACTGTTCATGCCTATCGTCTCAGTTACTGTTCATGCCTATTGTCTCACTTACTATTCATTGTCATTTTCTGTTTCATTTTCTACCCTTCAGACGATAGATTTGGTCTTTGAGGTCTTTACAAAATTGTAGATCTTGAAGTCCTCTTTCAAACAATATAAAGAACACCTTAATCTGATATCCGTAGTTTTGGACAGGGATCCTCGTTTTACTTCAAGATTTTGGGGTAGTTTGCAGGAGGCTCTCGGGACCAAGTTAAGTTTTAGCACTGCTTTTCACCCTCAAACAGATGGTCAATCTAAGAGGACCATTCGGACACTTGAGGGAATGCTTAGGGCATGTGTCATGGACTTCAAAGGAGCATGGGATGAGCATTTGCCGTTGGTCAAATTTGCTTATAACAATTCGTACCATTCAAGCATACAGATGGCTCCTTATGAAGCGCTGCTGGGATGAAGAAGGGGAAAGGAAACTGTTAGGACCAGAATTAGTACAGATGACAGTGGACAAGATTAATTTGATCCGGTAGCGGCTTAAGACAACCCAGGATAGAATGAAGAGCTATGCTGATGCACACAGGAAGGAGATGGAGTATGAAGTTGGGGACAATGTATTTCTGAAGACGTCTCCTTGGAAGGGAGTCATGAGGTTTGGCAAAAAGGGTAAGTTGAGCCCGCGATATGTAGGTCCATATGAGATTTTAGAGAGGATTGGACCATTGGCCTATAGGTTGGCATTGCCCCCAGAACTGTCACAGATACATGACGTGTTTTACGTGTCCATACTGAGAAGGTATCGATCGGATCCTTCTCACATTGTTCAGGTCACTGAAATTCAGTTAAATGATGATCTGAGCTATGAGGAGATGCCAGTAAAGATTTTGGATACCAAGGAGAAGGTCCTCAAGAACAAGACGATTCAATTGGTTAAAGTTCTGTAGAGGAATCATGCAGTTGAAGAGGCGACATGGGAGCCATTGGAAGCCATGAAGGAGAAGTACCCGCACCTCTTCAACGAATCAGGTAAGAATTTCGAGGACAAAATTCCTTAAGGGGGAGAAATGTTGGCCCCTGAATTTTTTTTTATTAAGCATGATTACATGATTTTATAGGGTCTTGATGAATTAATTGAGGTCTTGATAAGTTGAATTGTGTTGGGATTAATTAGTAAGGTAGCATTAATTAGGTTAGGTGTCATGAGTTAGTATGAATTAAAT
>JAOQMR010099753.1:0-12797 GCA_027563865.1 Erythroxylum pelleterianum
TATTATATAATTTGTATTTATTATTATTGAAATATATTATTATTAATATATTTATATAATTTGTAATAATAATTATACAAATTTATTATTATAATTATTATGTCTAAATATTATTATTATTATTATTATTATTATTTATATAATTTGTAGATATTATTATTCAATATTTATTATAATAATTATTATTACTATTATTATTATTACATAATTTGTATTTATTATTATTATTATTATTATTATATAACGCAGAGAGAGACAGGGACGACTTGTCCCTGTTCTCCTTTTTTGGGAGAGACAAGATTTCTACAAAATTTCTTGTCCCTGTCCACCGAAGACGGTGGACAGAAATTTGGGGACAGCTACCAAGCGCCTCCGGAGACGGGAATTTTTCAGTCTTGTCTCCTGTCCCCACTGACGAGGACAGGAACCAAACACAAGGTTAGGATATGTAAAAAAAAATCTAGAGAGTTGCGGCAAAAATTAAAACAGTGTGGCTTTGTTTAAGGTGTGGGTAACGTGAATTGATTTCCAGCTACCTACCTAAGTTGGTTTTTGTTGATGGGGTTTTTGGTACATATGAAATAAGGAACAACAAATTATCTTATAATATATAACATATTCTGATATGTGCTAAATATATAATAATTAATCAATCAAGAAATTATGTTATAATAATTAACTAATTAATAATATTTTAATTAATTAATCAATTATTAAATACAAATGTTATTTATATGTAACTTGCAAATATAAATATTAATATGTACTAATTTACTAATTAATTATATTTTAACACATCAATTCATGAATTATACATCAATTATTATTAATTATATCAATTATTATTAATCATAACTTAATAAACTATACACTTAGTGTTTAATAATTATTCAGTTCAATTAATTATAACTGAATAATACGTTTTTTTATACGTGTTAAAATAAAAATATTATAACATTATGTAGATGTTAATTAAGAAAACCAAAATACCATGCATGGTAGTGGCTCACTTGCGATTTGGTTTTGTTTAAAATAGAATTTGAGTAATAATTTAAAACATGTAACTTGTAAATATAAGTAATCATTTCGTATGTAACAACTAATAATGATTAACAGCTAATAATGAAAGGCACGACCAACACACATATTAAATATTAATATGTACTAATTAATAAATTAATTATATTAGCAAATATCAATTAATTAATTATTAATTATTACTGAATAAACTATTTTATAAATAAATTATGTTATGTGATATATTTTAATTGTTATTAATTATTTGACGTAGAGTTTCAGCAATTAATTACTACATCAATTAATTAATTATATATTAATTATTATTAATTATAACTTAATAAACTAAAAATTTAATGAATAATAATTAATTTATAAATAAATTATAATTAAATAATAAATCTATTAATTTATTAGCATTAATTATATTATATTAAATATTAATTGTAATTGAATAAACTAATTTATAAACAAATAATGTTATAATAGTTGAAAAACTAATTTATAAATAAATCATGTTATATGTTATATTTTAATTATTATTAATTGCCCGGCATAAAATTTGAGTAATTATATTTTCAAACATCAATTAATTAATTATATATTAATTAATATTTATAACTGAATAAATTAATTTATAAATAAATCATGTTATACGTTATATTTTAATTATAATTGCTTGGTATAGACTTTGAAAAATTATTTAATACATCAATTAGATAATTATATATTAATTATTATTAATTATAACTGAATAAAACTAAAAAGCCAACGAAAAATAATTAATTTATAAATAAATTAAAATTTAATAATAAATCTATTAATTCATTATATATTAATTAGCAATTATTATATTATATTGTATATTAATTATAACTAAATAAACTAATTTATAACTGAATACACTATTTTACAAATAAATTACGTTATGTGTTATATTTTAATCGTTATTAATTGCTTGTCAGTTGTCATAGACTTTGAGTAATTATATTTTCAAACACCAATTAATTAATTATTATTTATAACTGAATAAACAATTTTATAAATAAATTGTTATGTGTTATATTTTTCAGTAATTATTATAATTTAATAATAAATCTATTAATTCATTATATATTTATTACCAATAATTATATTATATTAATTATTAATCATAACTGAATAAACTAATTTATTACTTAATAAACCATTTTACAAATAAATTATGTTATGTGTTATATTTTAATCGTTGTTAATTGTTTGACATAGAGTTTCAGCAATTATTTAATTCATCAATTAATTAATTATATATTAATAATTATTAATTATAACTAAATAAACTAAAAATTTAATGAATAATAATTAATTTATAAATAAATTCTAATTTAATAATAAATTTATTAATTAACTATATATTTATTAGCATTAATTAAGTTATATTAAATATTAGTTATAACTTAATAAACTAATTTATAAATAAATTATGTAATAATAACTTGATAAACTAATTTACAAATATATCATGTTATATGTTATATTTTAATTATTATTAATTGCTCGGCATAGAATTTGAGTAATTATATTTTCAAACTCCAATTAATTAACTATATATTAATTATTATTTATAACTGAATAAACAATTTTATAAATAAATTATGTTATATGTTATATTTTCAGTAATTATTATAATTTAATAATAAATCTATTAATTCATTATATTTATTAGCAATAATTATATTATATTAAATATTAATTATAACTTAATAAAATAATTTATAAATAAATTATGTTATATGTTATATTTTAATTATAATTGCTTGGTATAGACTTTGAGTAGTTATTTAATACATCAATTAAATAACTATATATTAATTATTACTAAATAAACGAAAAAGTTAACGAATAATAATTAATTTATAAATAAATTATAATTTAATAATAAATCTATTAATTCATTATATATTTATTAGCAATTATTATATTATGTTATATATTAATTACAACTGAATAAACTAAAAAGTTAATGAATAATAATTACTTTATAAATAAATTATAACACATTAATTCATTATTTATATATCAATTGTTATTAATTATATCAATTATTATTAACGATAACTGAATAAACTATACATTTAATGATTAATAATTAAATTGCTCTTCAAAAAAAGATTAATAATTAAATTATAAATAAATTAAAATTTAATATTTTTTATATGTTAAATAAAAAATATTATAACATTATATAGACGTTAATTAAGAAAGGCACGTAAATAGTAATGTATTTAATGTTTCTAACAGTATATGTTGATTTCAACGTATATAGAAGGTTTAATGCTAGGCTTATCAAAACTTACGATATTGAATGCTTTTGGTTATTCTAAAATATGTGTAAATACAAAGTACATGCACGTCGATTCTTGGGATGTTGTTTGCATTTGCTCCCCGTGACAAATTGATATTATATAAGTTTTATTTCCTTTTCTTGTCCATGCATGTGTTTTTATGTCATGAACCAAAAGTTAAACAAATATATTTCCCAATTTTTACATTTCCCTTTTTTTCATATTTCCATTTTTTTATAGTAAATACATTTCTCTATTTTCACATTTCCCTTTTTTTTAGTAGATACATTGTTGGATGTATTTTCTCATTAGAATGAGTGACATTTTCCCCTTAATTTCTGGATTAATTATTGAACTTATTAATATTTTTCCTGCTAAATTGTTTAGTTTACCAAAATTTGCATTTATAGTTGTTCATGTTTAATTGGTAGGAAATGTACTGTAGCAATGTTGAGCGATTTTCGAAACACTTGCAAGAGTCACAAAACTCTCCCAGTACTCACTAAGAGGAATCATGCTTTCGGATGTATATGCAAACATTAGAGGCTGTGTGTTGAATTAATTGGCTTCTCTTTTAACAAAGACGCTGACCCACCAGCTAGTGGAGAGACCCACCAACATGCAAACATCAAGCAAGGAAAAAAACAGTCCAACAACAGTCTAAAATGGCAAGTAAAAAGGAAATAACGCTACAACACAAGGGCATTAACATTACCAAAGAAATAAACAAATGACTCTCAAAAAGTTGGGAGTAAAAGGGAACTCTCCACTCACGCTACATGGGGGGACACACAAAACTCTTTCCAAAAACCTTAAAGGTTGTTGGCTAAAAACAGAAGAGAAGTGTGGAAGCTACGCGAAAGCTACAAGAGAAAATGAAGACAGCTAATGAGTGAAAGAAAACGTGAGCTTGGTGAGACACTAGAGGACAACTCCAAGAGACAACGAAGACAACGCCATAAAAAAACAAATGAAGACAGCTGAAGTATGCAGCGGGAGACGTTAGCAACTGGTGGGGCTCTTAACTTTACACAAGGAAAAAAGAGCACTAACGTTACATGGATTATTCACAAACCCTTTCCACGAATAATTGAGGCAGCTGGTGGAGTTGTGCAAGAGAAGAACGTTTTTGGAGTAGAGACCAGCAAACCACGACAGCTAAGTGACCCACCACACACACCAGCTGGAGGCGCACATCAGGTGGAGGAATTAAATAAAAGCTAGCTACATCACCGCACCAGAAGAGACCGACCACCAGTAGACAATCCATGCCAAGAGGATAGTTGGAAAGAAAAAAAGAGGAGATGAGGTGTTGTCTAAAAAAAGAGAAGAAAGTCTCGTATAATTGAAGGGCTAGTTGAGTGAGTGTGGGTTGGATGTTTAGAAAGGAATAAAATAGTCACATAAAAAGCTAATAGAGTTGGCGGTTTTGTGAGGGTGTGAATGAGGGTGCAGAAAAATCAAAAGGAAAAAGAAGGTGAGCTGGGGCGTGAACTGAAGGTGAGCTGTGTGAGACTTCTACCTTGCAGCTATTGAGGAGAGACTACGTGAGTTGCTGGTGAAAGAAAAAAAATAACTTTAGCTGCTGGTGGAGAGGTACGTTGTTAAGTAGTTGGTGGCTTAAACAAATTCTCCACTCAATTAACGTTGGCAGCTGGACTAGAGAAGGAAGAGACGCACAGCTGGAGGAGGCAATAACGCACCATCAGGGGAACGTGAGGCAGCTGGAAGGGGATTTTATAAATATTAGCTGGAGGAGAAAAAGGAACGTGGGTGCTAACTGAAACTCTCCACTCACTTGGCACCATCAAGACACATTCATCACTCTACATTCACCACCAACGTTACCCCACTAGAAAATACAACTCTACAGCCACAAAAACACAAGGAAAAATAACGCAAGAAAGGAGTAGCCGGAGGAGTTGTGGCAAGTAGAAGAAAGACCAGCCAAGGAGCTTGAGGCGGTGACCATCAAAACGACGACGTCAAGAACCCACTAGTTAGAGGAACTACAGAGACCAACCAAGGAGACGCAAGAATGCAGGAGGCAGACCAAGCAGAGGCGCAACAATGTACACAGTGAGCAGAAATAAAGGGTGACATAGAAAAAGGGATTATTCCTTCTCTATTTTATTATTCGATTTGTTCTAATGTTGTTTGCCGATCTTGATTTATGTGGTTTTTATCCTATCATGGTTGAGTAATTTCCCTAAAGCTTCAAGGCGGGGCTGAAGCTTTTAGCTAATTTTATGGATTAAATCTCGGTTGATTTATATGTATGGATGTTTGGTTTTGATTTCTCTGATTTGAGATTAATTTTGCTGGTATTGTGTTTGACCAACCATTACTTGACGTTAGTTATTAATTGAAGAACCGATAGGTGAAAATTGATAACGGAACTCCAAACAGGGAACTTATAAATTTCATATTTAGACATAAATTGAATTTATGAGAGAAAAAAACCAGGTTAGCAAAGAACTTAATGGGTTATGCTTGATTGCTAGTTTACGATAGTAAATTAGGATTATTGCGTAATACTCCTTTGATACCTTGAAAAAGGATCTAAGAAACTCTAGGCTTAACCGTCTATCAACCAAAATTCGCCTCATAAATTAATCCAGGTAAAGTCCATAGAAAGCGCTAGAAGTGGAACCATCCTTGAAGCTTACCACATTCCATTCGAGTAACCCCTAGAAATATTCGCATTTTTGTTTAGCATTGGTTTTATTATTTTTTATAGTTAAATTTCTTATTTTAATTTCCCAATCCTACACAACTGCTTAGTCCAATTAATTGAGTGATTCAAGCTTGGTACTTACACAATTACTTCCTGTGGGACGATATTATACTATACTACTTGAGACCCGAGAACTTGCGGAATCGCATCATACATTTCCCTTTTTTCACATTTCTCTTTTTTCACATTAATTAATCCCATATCTGACAAAATATATGGCAATTTTCACTGTCACACGTATTACCATAATTTGCAATTTGCACCTGAATGATGAACATGCCACTTTTAAGTTGTTAATATTCCTAGGAACCGTCAAAATTCTTGATTAAATCTAATCTCAAAATAGGTAAATAGTAATGCGTTTCTGTTGCATTTAATGTTTCAATAGTATCTCTTAACCTTGCATGCTCATTATGATTAAAATAGGTAATAGAGGATAAATTTTCAACAGTATGCGTTTCTGTTGCATGAAAGGCACGTAAATTGTAGAGGATGAAAATGCAATCAGTTATGCTGGCACCGAGAGAATAGGAATCTGTTATTGTGGCTTAACTTTCATTTACCTGGTTTGTTAGGATTAAATGTTAGATTTTCACTATTTTACTATAGGTGAAATAAGTTGTATATAAATAGTCATGCCTTTACCTTTATTTTCAATTCAATTGAATGAAATCACTTTTTCCCTTTTCTGCAAATCATCCTAGTCTTAACATGGTATCAAAGCCCATGGTTAGATTCTTTCCTTTCTAGATCCAATTTTTTTCTCTTCTCGTTTCCAATCATGGCAACGATTGATTTCACCCATCCCTTATACCTGCATCCCTCTGATACTCCAAGAACAGTACTAGTTTCTTATCAACTCATCGGAGAAGACTCGTATTGCGTCTGGAGTAGATCTATGAAGATTGCCCTCCTTGCTAAGAACAACCAGGGGTTCGTCGATGGAACTTCAGCAAAGGCAGATTGGTCGACGGAGCTCCATCAGCAGTGGGATCGTTGTAATGCGATAGTTCTCTCATGGATCTTGAACACTGTTTCTCCCAATCTCAGAGCTGGGATAGTTTTCGCTTTAAGTGCCTCGATCGTCTGGACGAATTTGAAAGAGCGATTCGATAAAGTGGATGGCTCTAGGATCTACTACCTTCATCAGGCTATTTCATCTCACACACAAGGTACTTCTTCGATCTCGGATTACTTTACCAAACTCCGATTGTTCTGGGACGAGTACGATACTTTGGTGCCCTTTTTTACCTGTGATTGTGTTGTTGCGCGTCAAAACAATGACCATATCAATCAGCAGAGATTGTTTCAGTTGCTGCTTGGTCTCAATGAGTCTTATTCTGCCGTTCGTAGTCAGATCTTGTTGATGCGACCTCTTCCCACCGTTAACCAAGCTTATTCTATGTTGACTCGAGATGAATCTCAAATAGCCATTGCTTCCAATGCTGTTTCAATGCCTGAGCCTTCTGTCTTGTACTCTGCTGCGCCTGCGGCTGCTTCTCAATCTTCAAGGCCACCTCGTTTTTCTAGGACGTGTAATCATTGCCACCTCAAAGGTCATAAATGTGCCGATTGCTTCAGATTGAATGGATTTCCAGCTGATTACAATTTCACTAAAAAAGAGGCCATTAGTCAACAATGTTGTCTCCTCAGAAACGAACACAGAGGCTATTCAATCATCCAACACAGGGCCTGTGATCACTCAAGATCAGTATCAACAATTGCTCAATCTTTTGCAACGGGACTCATCTGCCTCAGCTTCAGGTTCTGTTACAGGCTCGGTGAACATGGCAGGTATGGCATCAATAAATGGTGCACCACAACTTGGGTGGATCCTTGACACAGGAGCTACTAATCATATGACGTTTGACTATAATTGCTTGCATTCTTCTGTTGTACCTGCTTCTTCTAACTCTTGTGTTCATTTGCCTAATGGTAAAACTGCCTCAGTTATACACCTTGGATCACACATCCTTTTTCCCAACCACACTGTCACTAATGTGTTTCATATACCTGATTTTCACTATAATCTACTCTCTATTTCTTAGCTCACAAAACAACTGAATTGCTTTGTTACCTTTTATCCCTCTTATTGCATTTTACAGGACCTTTGCAGTGGCAAGATGACGGGGACTGGTAAAGAGCATGGAGGCCTCTACTTTTTGACACCATCAACATCCACCACCACAATCATCTCAGCCAACACAGTGACTACTCCACCTATTCCTTTTCTTCATACATCAGTTTCTTCTTCAGTTTCATCTTTTATGACTACACATAGTACACCTTTTGTATGGCATGCCAGACTTGGCCATCTCTCTGTAAAGAAAATGAAAAAGATCAATGAATTACTGTCTGCTTTTCATCATTCTTATACTTTGTCTTCATGTACAGTATGTCCTTTAGCTAAGCAATCTAAATTACCATTTCCTGATAGACAAATAAGAACCACATTTGCCTTTGAATTGATACATATGGACCTATGGGGACCCTATAGAATCTCTACACATAGTGGCCATCGCTCATTCTTAACTATTGTAGATGATTACACTAGAATGACATGGATTTACCTCTTAAAAACCAAACATGATGCCTCTGAAACCTTGAAACAATTTATTGCCATGGTAAAGAACCAATTTTCTGTTACTATTAAGTGCATTAGAAGTGATAATGGCACATAATTCTTTAATTCAGTTTGTACTCCATTGTTTAAATCTCTTGGGATAATACACCAAAGCTCATACATTGATACCCCTTAGCAAAATGGGGTAGCTGAAAGAAAACACAGACATTTGTTAGAGGTAGCTAGAGCATTGAAATTTCAGGCCATTTTACCTTCTAAGTTTTGGGGGGAGTGTATTTTGACAGCATGCTACCTTATCAATAGATTACCTTCCTCTGTACTGTCTTGGAAAACACCTTACTTTATGTTATACAATAAACCACTACATCTTCAACATTTAAGAGTCTTTGGATGCCTAGCCTATGCTATTGTCCCTTATAATCATGATAAGTTTGCCCCAAAAGCTACTCTTGCTATTTTTCTTGGTTATTCTCCTACACAGAAGGGTTATATTCTATTCAGCTTGGTTAGTAAAAGGTTCTTTGTCAACAGAAATGTAACCTTTCATGAACATGTTTTTCCATTTCACCTTAAAGCAACAGATAAGCCTTTGTTTCCTGTTACAATTACTGATCTTGGCCATCTAGAGGATCATGATTTTTTAAACATTGTACCACCTGAACCAGTTTCACCTGCCCTAACCATCACTCCTCCTAATCCTATCACTATTACACAGATTCCTGTTGATCAAAACCATCACAACCAACCACTGTTTACCCTAGATGATGAATCTTTCCCACCACTTTCTTCCCCACCACTGAGAAGATCCACCATAAGTAATGGTCCACCAGCCTGGTTGAAAGATTATCAATGCTCTTTACCATCTTCATCACTTGCCATACAAGGTCAGTATCCACTTGCTCTCTCTTATTCTCATTTACCTGCTCATACACAATCATTTGTGGCATCCATCTCCCATATACATGAACCTAAAACCTACTGTGAGGCAATGACACACAGGTGTTGGAAAGAAGCAATACAACAAGAGATTCAAGCTTTAGAGTCCAATGGCACATGGGAAGTAGTTCCTTTGCCCCCTGGCAAGACATCTATTGGCTGCAAATGGGTATACAAGGTGAAGTACCATTCCAATGGTATTGTGGAAAGATACAAGGCAAGATTGGTGGCCAAAGGTTACAACCAAAGAGAAGGGGTTGATTATCAAGACACATTTTCACCAGTCGCCAAGCAAGTCACAGTGAGGACAGTCATTGCTGTTGCAGCTCTCTACAATTGGCCACTGTTTCAGATGGATGTTCACAATGCATTCTTGCAAGGTGACCTTCAAGAGGATGTTTTCATGGATTTGCCAGAAGGAATTCGCAACCAGGGGGAATATGGTTTGCAGGTTGCTCAAGTCTTTATATGACTTGAAGCAAGCATATAGACAATGGAATTTGAAGCTGACAGAGGCTCTCATACAAAGTGGATACACTCAAAGTAAGCATGACTACTCTATGTTTACTAAGAGTATAGGATCTAGACAAGTTCTCATGTTGATTTATGTTGATGATCTGTTAATTACTGGAAATGGCACTGTTTTGATTGAAGAATTAAAAATAATACTGCATAAGAGTTTTAAGATGAAGGATCTTGGAACTCTTAAGTACTTCCTTGGCATAGAAGTTTCTAGGTCTAGTAAAGGAGTTATGTTGAATCAGAGAAAGTATGCATTGCAGTTGGTTGAGGATATGGGTTTGACAGGTGCAAAACCAGCAGCTACACCCCTGGAACAACATTTAAAACTGACAACTGCTGAGTATGATGCAACATCGCAGTTAGAAAGTGATGATGAAGTATTGGAAGATGCAGGGGTCTATCAAAGGTTGATTGGCAGATTGCTTTACTTGACATATACACGGCCAGATATTACCTTTAGTGTGCAGCATGTAAGTCAGTTCATGAAAAGGCCAAAGAAATCTCACCTTGAAGCAGCACTAAGAGTAGCGAGATATGTGAAGAAGAACATTGGACAGGGAATTCTTCTTTCATCTACAGGATTACCTAAGGTTGTTGTATATTGTGATTCTGATTGGGCTTCTTGTCCAATGACAAGGAAGTCTCTTACAGGTTTCTGTGTAAAGCTTGGCGATTCATTAATTTCCTGGAAGGCAAAAAAGCAAAGCACAATCTCCAAGTCATCTGCAGAAGCTGAGTACAAGAGCATGGCTACAATTGTTGCAGAGTTGAAATGGTTACTAGGATTGCTAGCAGAACTGGGAGTGAAAGATTGTAGTCCAGCTTTACTTTATTATGATAGTCAAGCAGCTATTCAAATAGCAGCGAATCCGGTCTTTCATGAGCGTACAAAACACATAGAAATAGATTGTCACTTTGTAAGGGAGAGCATACAATGAGGGTTAGTGGCAACAAAGCACATTTCAACAAAAGAGCAAGTAGCAGATATCTTCACTAAGGGACAGGGGATTCAGCAGCATGAGTATCTACTGTCCAAGTTAGGTGTGTTGAATATTTACCACCCTCCAACTTGAGGGGGGGTGTAGAGGATGAAAATGCAATCAGTTATGCTGGCACCGAGAGAATGGGAATCTGTTATTGTGGCTCAACTTTCATTTACCTGGTTTGTTACGATTAAATGCTAGATTTTCACTATTTTACTATAGGTGAAATAAGCTGTATATAAACAGTCGTGCCTTTACCTTTATTTTCAATTCAATTGAATGAAATCACTTTTTCCCTTTTCTGCAAATCATCCTAGTCTTAACATAAATAGTAATGTATTTAATGTTTTTACAGTATCAGTTAACCCAGATGAATAGCTTTTATTATGATTAAAATAGGTAATACACGATAATGGTAAATTTTTCTCTTGTTTTTTTAATTGTGATTACATTAATATTTCAACAGTATGCTTTCTGCTGCATGAAAGGCAGGTAAATATTAACGCATTTAATGTTTTAACAGTATCTTATGTAGAAATGCATTTAACGCATGAAATGCACGTAAATCGAAAGCTACACATGGACTGTTTGAGATAAGATAAAAAGTAAAAACATAGGATAAAGTGCCACAAGGATTTAAACGCATGAAAAGGCACGTAAATAGAAGGCTAAACGCAAATGGGAAATAACAGTTCCCAGTCTGAAAGCCCATACAAATTGAGGGTGTGAGTTGATGGGATTCCGCAAGTTCACGGGTCTCAAGTAGTACAGTATAATATCGTCCCACAGGGAGTAATTATGTAAGTACTAGGCTTTGATCACTCAATTAATTGGACTAAGCGATTGTGTAAGAATTGGAAATTAAAATAAGAAATTTAACTATCAAAAATAACAAAATCAAAGCTAAAGAAAATTGCCAATATTTCTAGGGGTTAATTCGAATGGAATGTGGTAAGCTTCAAGGATGGTTCCACTTTTAGCATTTTCTATGGACTTTACCTGGATCAATTTATTAGGAGAATTTTGGATGATAGAAGGTTAAGCCTAGAGTTTCTTAGATCTTTTTCAAGGTATCAAAGGAGTATTACGCAATAATCCTAGTCTACTATCATAGCTTAGCAATCCATAAATTAAGAAAAAATGCCATTAATTCTAATGAAAAAATGCTTCACCATGAGTATAGAATACAAATTGCTACATATCTTCTGGTATTATTCTCATCCAATGGCTGGCTACTTCAAAGTTCAAACACAAATGGATTGAAGGTTGCTTTGAGTTTTGAGCGGTCTGTTACTGTAAAAGCTCAATGGTGGTAGTAGTGTACACTTTCCTCATTTTAGTAGGAACGACATTGATAGTTTTACCTTAAGACTGCCTATGACATGTCCCCAACACTGATTCATTACCAACCCCACAACGCTAGGATCCAAAAATATTATGCAGAAGTTTTTGGATCAACCTACCAGTGCCATGTCCTTTTTCTGATCAATCTTTCTTCAAAAATCCATCATCAACCCACAAGATGTTTGAAACGTTTTGAGCAACAACATTCTGGATCTGGAAATATATTTTTCTATATGAACGGGTATGAACAACTGTAAAGAAAATTCACCACATATTTCAGCTTATGTCATTATAGAGATTCAGAATATTTGTGTGTACAATTATTGTGATGAAGATGATCTAATTGAACA
>JAOQMR010099791.1:0-12791 GCA_027563865.1 Erythroxylum pelleterianum
ATAAAATATTTTATTAAAATAAAAAATACACTAATGTCTATTATTATATAATGAACTAATAATAAATAAATATGAGTTTAATATAAAACTTAAAATAACAATAAAAATCAAAATTGTATTTTTGAAAGAGTTTATATCTCATCAGTACCGTCAAAAGTTCCAAATTTTCTAGCGATATTGAAAGATTTGTAAACTACACTTTCATCTAAAGTATTTGCATCAACTTCTTCAACTTCATTAAAATAAATTACAAATTAGTAATATATAAAATTATTCTCAATTGTAAACTTGTAATACAATATAAGTTTAACTTAAATATGATCAAAATAAGATATGAACTGACCATCAGTAGATGTTCTTAATTCATTCGTTGTGACAAATTCATTTTCTTCATAAATCGTCGTTTCAAGTTTATTATAATCAAAATCAGGCAATGGTTCTTCTTCTTTGATCCAAAAATCAGTATGTTCAATGCAATCAATATCAACTAGATCATATGTTTTCTTCTTACTATGCGCTCTGAACACATAATAGAGAAATTATAAAGTCAATAATAAAAATAAAATTATTGAAATAAAAACAAAACTATAAAATACGTGTTCTTCATTCTCAAATTATAAGTAATGTAAACAAGGTCATTAAGTCTTTAATGTTCTAAATGATTTCATTTTCTTTGTATGAATACGCTCAAAATCACTCCAATTACGTTTATAACCTGATGCAGAAGTTGTTTGACTGAGTAACCTAATAGCGAGTTCTCTCAGAGCTGAAGCATTGTCACCGAATAATCTCTACCACTCATCTGCATTTTAAATTAATAGTTATGATAAAATATATATTATTAATAAGTAAATAATAAATTAAAAGTATACAACTTACTTGGCTGTATTTTTTTCATCATAAGTTCTCTTTTTACTGATGATCTAGCAAAATTCTCTAAACCTTCACGATACAATTTAATTTCATTTATCACTTGTGATTGCTCTTCAATAGAGAAAATACTTTTGCATTCAATCTCATCATACAAACCACCCATAGTATTAATTGTACGTGCTTCTCCACTATATAAGCAATAAGGATTGAGAAAATAAGCTGCTAAGTGGATCCTTTGAGTAAGATGCTTATTCTATCGCCGATCAATAATATCTATATAAGGCTTGTACAATTTTTCCTTCCCTTTAAAAGGGTTTATAATTGTTTTGTGAGCTCTATACATACCATCATATATATACCTTAAATGTGGCTTCTCATCTGAGTCAACAATCCTCAACAGCCTTATAAGCGGAGCCACAATCTTCACAATGATCAAGCAAGTATCCCAAAATTTAGTTAAGGTATTATATTATTATACTTGGGTGCTTTTCAAGTAACATTGAGACTTGAATGTAAAGTTATGTGAAATTTATTAATGTCACATAACTTTCAAATAGAATGGCTAAGGTGAATTATGATTTTCATAAATAAATATTTCTATGAATTTTGTGTTTTAGATTCTAAAAATTTGTGCTTTGAAGTGATCATATCAAAATTCTAGATGTAATTTACATAACTTGCTAATTTAATGCAACCTTTGTTCTTATCAACTTGGGTTATTTGGCATTCTTATGTTTAAATAAGGTGTGCTTATATTTAAATTTGTTTATCCATACTCATTATCAACCTTCTATTAGATTTTGATATAATATTGTTATAGGTACTAGTTGAGAAATAATAGCTATTTATTTCCTGAGAATTTGGTTTCAGTGTTTTATAGTATATGTTTCAAGTTCAAACTAAGCATGATATATGAAGGTGGAAAAATATATTATTTTGGTACTAAGGTGGATGAAATAACTTCAGTTAATTTAATACTTAATGTTAAGAGGTTAAGGTATATGAAAGCATGAGACTTTACTCATAAATTTTTATATGAATAATTTGAAGATGATTTGAGGCCACTACAATAATAATGTAAGGATATTGATACAAATGATTGAAAATAGAAAAGTGAAGAAAGTTTAGGTGTATTTGAATAGGGGAAGTATCCCAAATAATATACCCTAAATGACCCTAGATTAGAGA
Organism: Erythroxylum pelleterianum; assembly: GCA_027563865.1. Taxonomy (NCBI): domain Eukaryota; kingdom Viridiplantae; phylum Streptophyta; class Magnoliopsida; order Malpighiales; family Erythroxylaceae; genus Erythroxylum; species Erythroxylum pelleterianum. The sequence continues at coordinate 2,062 of JAOQMR010099791.1, forward strand.
TTCCTACTAAGGTAATTAAGGATAATCATGGTCTCAAATGCACTAAAGTAAGTATTGAAGAAGCCATTATAGTAGCCATTGAAGTAGCTATTGAGGTAGCTACTAAAGCAACCATTAAGGGACCAATTCGTGAACCTAATAAAGTAGTCACTGAAGAAGACCCGAAGCATTAAATGATTCAGAAGACCTAACATATAATAATAGAAAGTTAATGAATTTTAGTGAGTTGGGCTACTCATATGAAAAATTGCAAATGATATATTTGAATATGGTTAGAAAGAAGGATAAATAAATATAGGTGACTAGTTCATAAGTGCTCATAACGTTGATTTAGGGGATAATGATTAATGTTGATGACGAGAAATTGATAGACTATAAGGAAGTTTCGATGATGAGAGGATGAAGCCAAAATATCCTCACTTTATTGCTGCAAATTTAGATGATGGCAAAGTTATTTTTAAGCAATCAATGATTTTTTAATTAATGAACAATTTGAGAAAGGCTTTAAAGAACTTTATCATCTAGATGAGGTTTGACTATATGTATATCAAAATAGATAACGTTTGACTATATGTATATCAAAATAAAAAGCCAATGGTTACTGCAAAGTGTAAAAAATATGGGCAAATAATGGAATCTAATAAAAAATAGGCATGCATTTTATCAAAAGATATCAAAAGACACCCATTTATGGTAGAATAATAGATTTCTAACAATTATATGGCACAATTCAAGAATAATCTTAGTTGTTTGGTACTGAGGTGGATGAGATAACCATTATTAATTTAATAATTAATGCTAAGAGGTTAAGGTATGCGATTTTGCCTATAAATTTTTATATGAATAACTTGAAAATGGTTTGAGGCCACTATGAGAAAGGTGTAAGGATATTGATGTAAACGATTGATAATAGAAAAGTGAAGACAGTTATTTGAATGATGAGAAGTATCCCAAATTATGTACACTAAATGACCCTAGATTAGAGATTCCTGTTGAGGTCATTGAGGATAACGATGGCCTAATATGCACTAAAGTAAGCATTGAAGAAGTCATTGTAATAGCCATTGAATTAGCAATTGAAGTAGCCAATAAAGCAACCATTAAGTATTCATTGAAGCAAAACCCAACAGTAAGGTTGACATGTAAGCTTGGGCCTAACCCAGCTAGGTCTAGTCTGAAGTCAATAGGCCTAGTCTGATTTGACTGGGCTTTAGGTCGAGGTCGAGCTTAGAATTGGGCCCTCCTACCTAACGTGACCCAACTCGAAGTCCAGCCTATTCTTTATTCAGTGTCTTAAATGATGTCATTTTATACAGTGTAAAATGTAGTCATTTTACTCTTTGTATTCAAAAATATTAACCGACATCATTTTATACTATGTAAAACGTCATTTAGGCTAGGTAATAATCTTTCTTGTTTGACTCCACTCCCTAGACACACACATGTAGGCCAACCTTGTCCTCCTCTTATGAAATTTCATATTCATCTTTCATCCTATTTGACTCCACTCCTCCTCCTCCTCCTCCTCTAGTCGTGAAAAGCTCGGTGAATCTTTGTCAATGGTGGAAAACTCCTCAATGTGGAAAGCCGGACAATCCCACCAAATGTAAGTCCAATTTTTTTTTTGTTTTCGGTGTTTATAATTATTTTTATTGAAACGATAAGAAAATTTCTTAGGTCACTTCTAAAGGCATAGGAAGTTAAAATGATAACCATACAAGAAACTAAGGATTTAACAACACTACCATCGGAAGAACTTATATCTTTGGGTTCTTATCTTATGTTTTTACAAGCCATGATATAAGACAAGAACCTAAAAAAATTTCAAAATAGCTTGTACTATGTCTATCATCTGAATCATCTCCCTAGTTACTATCAATATAACACTTAATATCAATAAAAAAATTAAGAGAAAAGTAGAGACTGAATTTTGTAGTATTATTCAAATAACTAAGAAGTCGCTTTAATGTTTTCTAATGAATAGGATAGTGCTTAAATTAACATAATTGTTGACGCTAAAAGTAGTATCTAGCGTTGTAATTATGATATACTATAATTCTATTAATTGTCAATATTAAACATCATATGAACTGAGATCACCCGAGTTTTAAGAAAGAATAGGAGATACCACTGTTAGAGTGAGACAACCATTAGAATCTGCCATTCCAACTTTGTTTATTATGTTAGACATATATTTGGTTTAAGATAATAAAAAGAACTTATTGCGATCGAATTATCTTAATTCTAAGAAAATATTGCAAGTCTCCAAATACTTAACAAGAAATTCCTTTTATAAATCATAAATCACTATACAAATTAAATCACATAAAGAACTACTAATAATAATATCTGTATGTAAATAAGAATATAGATAATATTATTATCATGTCCACAGACATATAAAGAGATAAGAATTTGTTTTTGATGAAACAAATTGTTGTCGATGAAGGAACTCTGCAAGCCATAAAAATCATGCCTTAAATGCTTGTTTTAAACTGTATAATGAACATTTTACTTTACAGATAAATTAGGCTTCATCTCATCCACATAGCCAGTTGATTGAGTTATATAAATGGTCTCCTTTAAGTGACCATGGAGAAAGGCATCAAAGATGTCAACTTGCTTAATTGGCCAACGGTGCATGTTGGCAATAACAATGATTGCTTGAGTAGTAGTAGCCCTAATAACAGGAATAAAAGTTTCTTTATAATTTACCCATCTTATTGTGTAAAGCCTTTAGCTTCCATGCTTACTTTATACCTGTCAGTTGTGTCATCTTATTTCCTTTTGATTATGTAAACCCACTTATTTGAAACAACACTAGCATTCAAAGGTCTGGGAACCAAATCCCAAGTGTTATTGGATAATAATGTAATAATCTCCTCTGTTTTGCCCTATTCCCATTCAATATATTTACTAGCTTGATAAAAAGTGTTTGATTCTTATTCAAGAAAATTTGGTTTTGATTTGGCTTTGACAAAAATGTGCCTTCCATGTTTGGACATGGTACTTAGTCTTAAAGTCATGTGATGAGTTTTAGTGGGAGTCAGATTGATAGTATTACAATTAGTATAATATTTTATTAGGTCAACTACAAGATTTAAACTCTTTTTGTATATCAGTTAATGCAAGGTAATTAGGTTGAAGTGATCGTGATATAATTGGTAAGGGTGAATCACATTGCGGTAATTGAATTAAAGTATAAGAAAGTTGAGTACTTAATATGGAATATTTAGGTAAGATTGATTAGAAAATAATTGTGGAGTGGTAAAATGAGATGTGCTTGGAGAAGGAGATTGAGTTTGGGTAGGAAATACATTGGGGCAAGGGAGGAGTACAAGGAACTTAGATTGTGAGCCAAGGGGAGTCTTGTGTCCTTTTTACAATTATATTTGTACAAGATGCACATAATTTAACTAAGAAATTTTTTTTAATCAAAAATTGTATACCTAACAACTTAAACTTTATCATTATCAATATCCAAAAAAAAACTCACAATGATTTTGACACTTTCCTAAAAAACACATGTTTACTTATTTATGAGCATTAAATGAACTTATATATGACACAACAAAAGAATTTTGTGCATAAACAATTTAGTTTCTTATTATACAAGACTTTACCTAATTTTTAAGGCTTAAACTTGAAATACTGTTAATATTATTAACAATATGAATAAAAGAATAAGATAAAAATTTTAAAGAAATAGAGGTATATACAAGGATTGTAAGAGATGTGTTTGTTGTGTGGTTATTGTGGACATATATTTGACACTTTTGTCAATTGTAATTTTTTTCCTCTATAATTGAAATTCTACATGCCTATAAAATTTGGCCTTGGTGTTAATAAAGAACGAGGCCAAAAAGTAAGGTTGGCCCATAGGAAGAAATTAGTAACTTTGTCATAAAAGTTCAAACAAAAGAAGCTAGTTATATAACTCGGACAAAGAAACAAGTTTAACATAAAGATTTAAAGCAAAAAAAAAAGAGAATGAAATTCAATGCCAATATCACAATATATGATTGCAATGAATATAATAGGTAAAATTGGTCTCCCGATAACAACTAATTCATCATCTAGAAACTTTACTTTTTGGAAATATTATGCAATTGACATGTCTTTCCTTTTCAATTCTTAGAGTTTTATATGAAATTCAAGTTGTTAATTACGAGATAAAGAATTAAAAGCATTTCTAGTATTTTTTGTGACCAAAGATGTATGATAGCCGATAACATATGATTAAACAAAGAGGAAAACATCGGTGATAAAAGCAATTGACCTTGTTTAAACCATTGAATATATGTTGAATACATCAAATATCACTTTTGGCTATGTTTTCTTTTACTACGATTTAAAATCGGTAGCTAAAAATAACTATTTGGCTACAACATTTAAAAATCATAGCTTATTAAATTAGTAACTCAAAAAAATTTCTTTCACAAGTTTTTTAAACTATTAGCTATGTTTGGTTTCACTAAAATTTTGTTTTCATAGCTAGTAATTTTTAGCGATATTTTTCACTATGAACAAAGTTTTGTAACAAAAAATTTTTAGCATCAAAATATTTTTGGTAGCTAAAACTCAAATATGTTCCAACAATCAGCTATGTTTTTTGAATTTTATAGGAAAAATTTTTAGCTACGAAAATATTTATGTAGTCAAAAACAAAAGAATAAAAAGCAGTGTAAACGATGTTTTTTTTCTCCACTTAAACAATGTATTTTTTTTGATACTTATAACCTAAACACAAACATCTCCTGTAGCTTTTCTTCTACTGTCTTTCTGTTTTGTCTACTTCAACAAATTCCTCTTCCATCTTCAACATTTCTTTAGGTTGTTTTCCTCTTCTATGTTGGAGTTTTGGCTACTTGCTTCCATCTTCATGTTCCTCATATTCTATCATTGTGTTTTATGCTTATTCGACGTTCGTTCCCCCTTTTCAGAAGTATTCCTCTCTTATCCTTTTGGTTTCAGGTGGTTGTCTTCTTCTCTCACCACTTGCATTTGGTTCCAGCTCCCATTCCTCCTACATTTACTTTTAATTTATTGTCTCAACATTTTTTTTCAATTTTTGTGTTTGTAGAGTTCTTCATATTTTTTCTTCTAGAATTTCATTTATTGCAGATTTCTTTAATTTATTTCTTATGGAATTTCAGTTAAGGATGAGTGAATTGGTTAATGTGTGGTTAATGTTCTAGAAAATGTTGTTTTTTTTCTCTTACCTTACTATTTTATGTGCAACCTTGTTTTGGGTAGATTGATTATTATTTTGGGAAGATTGCTTGTCCTAAGAAGTTTGGAAAGCACCTCAATTGAGCTGCCTAATCGATTTATTTAAGTGCATACTATGTTTTGTATTTGTTGTTGGTCTTCAACTCTAATTTAGGAAATGATCTTGTTGATTTCTTATTTGATGATTTTGAAATAAATCAGTTTAAAGTGAAATTATTGAAAGAAGATGAATGTGTAAGGAGGAATTTATCAACTTCATAATCTTTTTTTGTAACATCCTATTTTCATACTAAGGGTTAGAACTCTAAATTTCTGTAAATGAGAAATAGTAATGTGAGATTAGGAAATGCACTTCATGCTCATGCATAATATAGTACACATACACGTGAATTTGATTATTGTACATATTGCAATGGTTTGTTCATGTACTCATTTTACATTTTTCGAGTATAAATGATTTTTTTTATTGTGATTATGATATGGGTAGTGAATATTTTGCCTTAAAAATTGATCTGGTGAATTAAATTATTGATTTAGATTTTTTGGTGAAATTTGAGAATTTTTTGAAATTATGGGTATTTTTAGACTAGGAAAAATGCTAAGTGACAAGACAATTGATAAATGGTAGTAGAAATAAATGTCAAATGGCAGTAGAAATTAGTGATAAGTGACATTAAGATTTAATGACAAGTGTCATTGAAAATTTAGAGACAATTGGATTAGAAATTGGAGATAAATGGATAAACTTTTTAAAAGAGCCAATTGGAGACCACAATAAAATGACAAGTGGCAAGTGACAAGTGTCACAACAGTTACCACTCACCACTCACGATTTTTTTAACCTAAATTAAAGACCATCTTATGGTCTTTCACTTGTCATTTTCAATACATGCTTCTTTTCTTCATTTGCTCTCTTCTTCATTCACGACCATCTCACTCTCACCTTCATCATGTTGATTTTTGTCCAATCTTTCACTTTGTTTCTTCAAGATTCGATGTCTTCTCTATCTTGTTACTAAAAAACCTAACCCTTCTACCTTGAATGATGATGATGATCTTGTAAGCCATGAAAAGCTAGGGTTTCATGGTGATTAAAGAAGCTTGGAGTTTAATCAAGTAATTTAAACTCTGTTCTTCATGGGTTGTCTAAATGCATTTTTAAAGACTAACGTAATAACTCGTCACTGAGCACTTTTAGTAACAACCCTATAGTGACTACCTGTGACTAACTCGATTTTGGTCGCTATAACTTTGAAAATGTATGTGTAACGTGGGTGAACAATGAACATATCCATGCCTTGCTTTTGTGTTTTGATGGGTAATAGATTATGGAATGATATAATGTTGGATTAATAGAGTAAATGGTGTTTTATATATGTTAGAATGTGGGTAAAGAAATGAACACATTGATGTCTTTTTTTGTGTGTTTAAAATGATCAATATTTCATAAGTTATTGTACAGATGAATTCGAAATAGAAAGATCATTAAAGATGGTGTAGGAAAAAGTGTAGAAAAATTTGATAGAAAATGGGTTTTATGTTCTGTTTTCATGGTGTATTAATGTGGATTTCTTTGGGTGTTTTGGAGATGAACTAAAATGATTCTAGAACTAAAGAAAGGAAGTAATATGGTGTCTTTAAATGGGAAGAATTAAGGTGATAGTTAAAAGTGAAATGAAAGTGAAAATGAAGTTGAACATATGCAGAAAGTTGATGATAAATGTATATATGTATATGTTCTGTTTTTAGTGTTCATGATCAAGCATGGAGTATAATTTGTTTATAGATGATATTAAGCTGAAATGGAGTTAAGAATGATAGGGAAATGATGAGTAATTGAACTAGAAATGATAAACCAAGGATAAGGTGTTGAATGTAGTAAGTAAAGAGTTAGAAATATGGAAAATAAGGATGAAATTGGATAGATTTTGGGGCAAGAGGCATAACTTTTGTTGTAGAGGTCGGATTGAGGTTATTTAAGTATGATTTTGAAGAGGACTTTGAGTTATACAAATTCTATGAAGACCTCGAGGAGAGTCTTTTCTGTCTAAAGGGTTAAAATTTTACATTTCTATAAGTGACCAGTGAAGGTCTGCCTGGCAGACATAATGTCCCTTCAAACGGACACGGACGGAGTTGGAAAGCTAGACAACCCTAGAAGGTCCACCCAGCGGACATGAAGTCCACCTAATAGACATTCACTGGCCATTTGGACTTAATTTAAGCTTGAATGGAGCTTCAATTGAACCTAGAATGATGCTTTGATTAAGTGACTAAATGTGTGATATGTATGAAGTAATAATGGAGGTTATAACTTAGTGAATGAATTATTGATATCAAACTACCAAAGGTATGAGTATAATGGGAATGAAGATGTTCATATGATTGTAATTATGATTCAAAGGAGTTGGGTAATATGTATTAAGTAAATGTGAATGAGAATTGGGTATTATGAGAGCATATAATATTAGAAAAGAAATGACGAATTGATTTATGATATTATAATAACCAAATGTTCTTGAGGTGTAAGCCTAAGAATAAGCTAGACACATACAAAGGATAAGGATTGAATGGTGAACTTAGAATGATCATGTACAAATGAAGTGTAAACCTAAGTTCAATTAGACGTATATGATTTATGAAATGAGAATGAACATAAGATGTGAATTTAGGTAATATGCCCGGGATTGTCATTGAACATATATATATATATATATATATATATATATATACACACATACATATATATATGTATGTATGTATGTATGTATGTGATTGAGTGTTGATAAGATTGGGCAATTAATAATGTGTGTGTGCAATATGGGTATTCCATGATGCTGATATATAGGATAGAACATCCACATCCAAACATTTCCGAATCATGGAAGCTAATGCTAATTTGGAGCGTACTGTGAGTCAACCTAGATGGTCTCATTTTCTTTGTTTATTCTGTTTTAAATTTATGTATTGAATTACTACTGAATGTGAATGTGATTGAGACAATTCCGAGCATCAATAGTCCAAGGAGTTTGATAAATGTGAGAACATAGGAAGTGCTCCTTGTATGTGAATTTGATAGAAATATGTGTACTCAACAGAACTGCTGAATGTCAGACTTAGGTCTGATGATATGTGAAAGAGAAATAAAGTGAATGATTGATCTTATATGATTGATGTATTTCATTACATGAATGCATGACAACATAAAGGTTGTTGTGACCAAAGTAGCCAGCGAAAAAGAGCTTAAAGCTCAGAAAATGAAAAAAGAGCATAAAGCTCAGAATGTGATTAAGAGCCAAAGGCTCGCTATGTATAATGAGCCTAGTATCATCAATGGATACGAGACACTTATCAATGAGCCTGGTATCCACAATGGATATGAGACAGTTATAGGCACTCGGTCACAATAATAACAATTGAAAGTGAGTCTTATAGGCATTGCACATAAAATTGATATGTATGTTTTGAATAATTAAAATGAACTATTTGACTATACTCTAAATGTGAAAAGTGAAATGAGTGATCAAAGTGATATGTGATGCTAAATGATTACTAGTGGATCGATGTGAATTACGTGATTATATAAGCTGTATGTGATATGTGATATGAGGGAGCCATCGAGGATAGTTAACTCTCTGAGTTCACAAAACTCATCAAAATTGCAACATTATTTTTCAGGCTCAGAGGAGTTACCCCGTTAGGCAAATGGGAGTCTAGCCACTACATTTGAGTAAGAGATAGAAGTGGGGATCAGTTCATATCTGCATAGATTTTTCATTATTTTGTATTAAAGAATGTATTCCGTAATTATTGTATCACGTGTATTTGAATAATTCTATTTGTAATAACTTTCCAAATTGGAAATGTTTGTAAATGAGATTGATCAATAAGTGTAATAATAATTGTGATTAAGATGCTTATAAATATAAATATGGGCCCAATTTGATCAGTGGTTTTCTGTAATATTTATGTGATTTATGAAAATTTTGTAATAAGCTTCGATTGTTTGAATGTTCTAGCATGCACCCTCGTAGAGTATGCTCTCAAATACCGTTGGTATGTATAGGGATATGCCTTATGAGAGTTGGGTGCTACATCTTTGGTAGGTTACTATCTAAAATTTAGAAAGACAAGAATATTAGTCTATTTTGAGGGAAATAGAGGAACAATCATTATGTTCTTCTAGAAATGTTCTTACAGAAAAGAAAATACCAAATAGATTTGGACATTAATACCTGTTACTTTATACTCTTTTCCTATTGTTTTAATATGCTCTAAAGCATTATACATTCATTAAGAAAGCAAAGAAGTTGCTTCTCCTAGTTGAGTGATAAGTTTGGAACTTTCTTTGATTCTTTATCACTAGAAAACCCAATCACTTTGTCTTTTATGATTTCTTAAATATGTAATGTTTAGCCTTAATAGAATAGGACTTGCGGCGACTTAATGCTAGTATGGAGCTATTCTTCGAGTGTGTATCACATCTTTTTATTCCCTCATTAACGAATTTATTTGTTTTCTAAAAAAAGGTTCTCTATCTTTTGTGATAAACCATTTTAAGTGATATATTTAGATCTTTTATCTCCTATACTTATGAATTCTCTTAGAAAATTTTGTGATGATGTCATTTTTCTTTATTATTTCACAAAATAATCTTACTTTTATTCTTAAAAATTGAAATATAATATGTTTAAGGTGTTTGATAAATTTTCCAAAATCATTGAAAATCACTTAAAAGCCAAAATCATGATTAGTTATATGAATGATGGAACGTAGTATCAAGTAATTTTAAAATATTTAACTTAATATAACATTCAACATATAACCTGCTCATCATATAGATATGAGTATATTGGCTCCATTGATTGCAAACTTGGTCTTACAACCTTACATAATTCGTCCACGCATCTTCTTTTTTTAGTTATATGCATTCTAAAGTACCAAAACTATAAGTGATATGGCCTATCCTATGATGATGCTGACCCTATTGTCTTACCCTTTTCTATATCTTACTTTATCTTCAACATTCCTACTTTTAGTCCAAATGTCATTCATATTCCAATCACTTCTTTAAAATTTGTAAGGAATTTGTCTTCTTCTAAGGTCACTCCTTAACATACTCCATCACTAGTAAATAATTGACCTTCTTTAGCTCTATACCATACCTAGTGCTACATTCTCACCCATTTCATATAATAATAACAATACTTATAATGTGTCTCTTTCCAAGAACCTTTTATTTCCAACCCTTTTGATATAAAACCACTAGTCAAATCATCATGTGATATTACCTACTTCAAAAAGTGAATTGATAAATCAAGAAAAATATTTTTCCCAAACTCAACTTTGTTACCTTCCCTCTAGCAAACAAAACTTTCCTCATTTACCTAAGCTTATAAGCACCCTTATTAGTGTGATTCAATGAGAAAGAATTTCTATCTTACCAAGTGCAGTAAAATGAATGATTTTAAAGAAGTTTATATTCCATTATCTTTATT
>JAOQMR010099861.1:0-12785 GCA_027563865.1 Erythroxylum pelleterianum
ATTCATTAAATCCATAAAAGCTGCAGGCGCATTCGTCAATCCAAAAGGCATAACCAAAAACTCAAAGTGGCCATACCTAGTTCTGAAAGCAGTCTTCAACACATCAGACTCCTTAATCCTCAATTGATGATAACCAGATCTCAAATATATCTTAGAAAATACTCTCGCCCCTTGTAACTAATCAAACAAATCATCGATAAGCGGGAGCGGATATCTGTTCTTAACTGTCACATGATTCAGCTTCCGATAATCCACACACATCCTCAACGACCCATCTTTCTTTTTCATAAAAAGTACCGGAGCTCCCCATGGCGACTAGCTCGGCCTGATGAAACCCTTCTCAAATAAATCTTCCAACTGCTCCTTAAGCTCCTTCAATTCCGCCGGAGCCATCCGATACGGCGGAATTGAGATTGGCCTTGTGCCCGGAAGAAGTTCCACAGGAAATTCAATTTCCCTAGGAGGAGGTAGTCTTGGAAATTCCTCAGGAAAAACGTCCGGGAATTCAATGACCACTGGAATTTCTTCTAATTCCCTCCATTTGCCTTAGTGTCTACCACATAGGCCAAGAAGGCTTCACATCCTTTCCTCATCAACTTGTCCGCCGACAATGCAGAAACCATTCTGATTGAACTCGCTTTCCTGTCTCCCACAAACACCACTTTCTTACCCTCGTCAACTTCAAACTCTACAATTTTACGCTTACAATCCAACTTGGCATTATACTTTTCCAAAGTATCCATCCCCAAGATCACATCTAAGCCTCCCATTCTTAAAGGCATTAGATCCACCACTAAACAATCCTCTCCGATTCGAATCTCACAGTCTCTAAAGACTTGACTAACAACAATACATTGGCCTATTGGAGTACTCACTAGCAAAGGAGTATCCAATGGGCTCAATTTTCTATCATTCACAGCTTTACTCAAAGACACAAACGAATAGGTAGAACCCGGATCAATCAAAACAACAACATGATCATCAAATAGCTTAAGCATACCAGTTATGACTTCTGGAGCTGCCTCTGCATCCTCCCTTGTCATAGCAAATACTCTGGCTGGAGCTTGTCCCCTCGGTCTCCCTGGAGGGTTCACTCTCCTGCCCGCATCAGAACTTCTACTACCCACTTCTGATACTGTTCTGTGCCCCACTGACTCGGCCCTATTAAAAGCTTGCATCTGACTTCTCTCCCGCCTCGGAGGCTGAGGACACTCTTTTGCCATGTGACCCTTCTGACCACAATTAAAACATGCACCAGTCAAACGAAAACATTCTCCCTTATGGAAAAGTAGGTAAAGAGATAGGTTGTGTAAGTAAAGGTTACTGGTTTGTAGAAACTGATGGAATGAAGTCAAGAGAGGGTGAATTTGAGTGAATGGGTAGTATAGGAGAAGGTAGGTCTGAGATGATGGGTGAGGTAAGGTAGGGAAACATACTTTCATAGAATTGTATGTCTCTAGTCAATAGGTATTGGTTGAAGTTGAGGTCAAAAGCCTTGTATCATTTAGTTGCTGTAGAAAAACGAAGAAAGACATATTTCTTTGCCCTTGCATCAAATTTTGCTATATTTTCTTCTTTGGTGGAAGCAAAACAAAGGAAACCGAATACCTTTAGGGCTATCAAATCTAGATTAGTACCAAATAAGATAGAATATAGAGATTGATTAGATAATGAAGGAGAAGGAATGCGATTGATTAATTAAATAGCTTGAATAATGTAATCTGCCATAATTTTCTAGGTAGGTTGGTTTGCATTTTTAGAGCTCTTGCTATATTCAAAATGTGTTGATGATTCCTTTCAGCTCTTCCATTCTGTTGTGGTGTTTCAACATATGTAGTTTCATGCAAGATTCCCTTTTCTTTGTAAAAATTTGTAATGGAAAATTCCACACCATTATCACTGCGAATGCATTTAAACTGTTTTCGAAATTGTCTTTCAACATAAGAGCAGAATCCTTTTATTAGATCTCTGGTTTCTGATTTGTGTCTCATCATGTATATCTATGCCATTCTGCTATGGTCATCTATAATAGTTAGAAAGAACGTATAATCCAGAATAGATGGAGTATGATAGGGACCCCAAATATCATTGTGTATTAAATCAAAACAAGCTTTTGCAACTGAAATACTAGGATGGAAAGGCAATTTTCTTTGTTTAGCAAAATGGCAAATATCACATTGGTCTGTGTTTTGAAAAATAACAATAGAATCTATTCTAGACAAAGTATGTAGCCTTTGATTAGAAATATGCCTTAGTCTTTTATGCCATAAATTTTCTTGAGGTGAGGAAACATGACAAAGAAGCGAGGTGTTATCTGGGAATGATATAGATAGGTGATAGAGACTATTGACTTGTTTAACAAAACCAATCATCTTTGTAATTTTGGTGTCCTGAATTTCATATGAATGAGGTGTAAGGATCAGTTGACATGGATAAGAACTAGTAAGCTTGCTGATTGAAGTTAAGTTAAATAAAAATATAGGCACAAAAAGCACATTGGTAAGAGTAATCAAAGAAATATTGACTGTTCCAATGTGTGTGATAAGGACAAAGTTTCCATTTGGTAATCTGACAGTCAAGGAATCTACTGTTTTATAGGCTGAAAAGAAATTTAAAGAACAAATGATGTGGTCAGTGATGCTAGAATCGAGGATCTATGTGGATGACCATAAACTAGAAAGCATGTTAGGTTTGGATGTATCTTTTTGATCAATGGAAAGTATATTGATATGAGGTGTGCTAACTGATGATTTTCCTTTGGTATCTCCTTCTTTGTGCGCATTGAATTTGTTCTGATTGCTATCTCTGCTTGGATAATATGGTCTGACGTTTGAAAATTTCGGGAGAAACCATGTTTTTTATAACATTTATTTTCCACATGATCGATGTTTACATAGAAGGTACAAATGGAATTTCTATTCTGTTGGTAATTTCTCTTGGTGTTAGTTTTGTTAAAGAATGCATGTGGTTTAATGATTGGTGAAGATAAAGTCTGTTAGGTGTTTAATTGTCTTTCATGTTGTGTTACCATAGTAAAAGCTCTTTTTATGTTGAGTAAATAGTTCATAAGCATAATATGAGACTTGACAGTAGTGTAAGAATTATTTAACCCCTTTAAAAATCTGATAATACAGTCTCCTTCTTGATAATTTTTGAACGTAGCTAAAAATCACAGTTGCATTGAGGCTCACGCTTACATTTAGGCAAAGGTCTTAGGTTAAATAATTCATCCCATTGCATTTTAAGATGTGTGTAATAGTTATACACTGAAAGATTACCTTGTCTGTAACTATATATTTCTTTTTACAGATCAAATATTCTAAAAGAGTTTATTTGCGAAAACCTTCTTTCAAAATCTTTCCAAACTTCAACTGCAGAATTAAACAAAATTACACTTTGTGCAATTGAATATGTCACAGACCTTAATAACCATGACAACACCATTGTATTGCATCTTTCCCAATAAATGAACAAAGGATCTTCTTTGTGTGGTGCTGTGATAGACCCATCGATAAACTTGTGTTTGTTTTTTGATAGTAGGGCCATCCGGATAGATCTTGCCCATGAGTGATAGTACCTATCAAGAGAGAAGAGACCAGGACTAAAGACAGATTCTCATTTGGGTGAAGACAAAAAGGACTAGTTGGATGATTCTCTGGTCAGATTACATTTTGAGGGTGTGATTGATGATATGTTTGGTTGGTAGCAACACTAGCATATAAGGGACCTAGAGCTCCTGAACATGAGGGAGATGAAAGGGACAAAATGGAGTAGAAAAAAGACAAAGAAAAAGATGGAGCAAGAGAGAGGGAAGAGTATCGAGCTACTCAATGCTCTGATACCATGATAAAAGATATAATAAAAGATGGTATTAGCTCAGCTCTTATTAAATGAATCCCAACCCTTTATATAGGTTGTTCAGTAACAGAAAAGATTCACTACTAGAATAAAAACAAGAAGAAGAAAAGACTGAGTCAAAAGTACCGAGATTGAACTAAGCTGCAAGGACTAGGCTATTAGCCCAGGAACATTGTCCTAAGCCCGAAATTAAAATGAGTTCTGACCCAACACTAGTCATCGGATTTTATCTATTATGTTCTCCTCACACCATCAATGACTCTTGTCTAATTTTCAATGTTGTAAAGGATTTGGTGGCCCCTTCCCATGCTTTAAACAGATGATATGGAGCCGCATTGCCGGGCAATAGAGGAACAAAGTTCAGGGCTAACGTATCCGAGTGACTTAATAATCACTTTAATAGCCTTTGGACATTCATTGCTTTAACTTACATGTACTAGACCATGAACAAACCCTGCTTTTGGTGTTCTCTCAGCAATGTTACTGGTCCATATAGATCTATGTGGTGTCGCTTGTCAGTTTGATTTTTGCTTTTAAAAATGTTTGAAGCCAGGTTTCCTTTATAGACCACAAGTGGAACAAAGTTCAGGGCTAACGTATGAGTGACTTAATAATCACTTTAATAGCCCTTGGACAGTCACTGCTTTAACTTACATGTACGAGATCATGACCAAACCCTACTTTTGGTGTTCTCTCAGCAATGTTACTGGTCCATATAGATCTATGTGGTGTCATTTGTCTGTTTGATTTTTGCTTTTGAAAATGTTTGAAGCCAGGTTTATCCATTTCTCATCACTTAAAAAGGATCGGACTCGGAAGCATCCAATTCGCTTTCTACAAGAAGCAAAGTTTAATTCTGTTCGCCTAACCACACGCAAAGTTGCAGAGAAATCAGACATTGGAGCTCTTGAGGCGGGCCACTGCAGAACGGTCAGTTGAAGACTCCTTTATCTTTAAAAAATAATTTATTAGCATTAACCTTAAATAAATATTTATTTATTTAACCTTTCCTTATTTGGAAGTGACGTTTATTAATAATTACTCCGAAACACTCTACAACATTTTGAGGACTAGTCAGATGTGATTAAGACACGTTTTTGAATAAAAAAAATTCATTTTTAGATAAAGTTAAAATTAACTAAATGGATAATTATTACTATTAATAAATTAAAATAAAAATTTTAAATGTTTTGAAGATAAGATTCAAGGGATATTATCTAAATTATGTTTTTTTGGTACGTTTGTCTGTATATACTATATAGTGCTTGAAATTAGTTTTAAAGATATAAACTTTTGTTTCTTCTTTTTTTAAGCACATATACAGAAATACATATATCACATATACAGAAATATAGTTCAAAAAGTTTGACTGATTCTGTCTGAATATAAGTCTAATAAGATTTGTCGTTAGCTCTTATTACCTTATTTGTTTCTCTCCAAAGACGTTATTTGTTAGCTTATATTGCCTTGAGGCTGTGCAAGCAAGAAGTTAAGATTTTGACCTTAAAAGTTACACGGAACCAAGTTACTGGTAGATCACCGACATTATTTTTGACCTAAATAATTCATCCAAAATAAAAATTGTTTTTCTTAAAAAATAAGAAATGGTAACAGGTTTATGATACCTTTAATTAAATATCACGAGGCTGTACAATAATTTTGAAAATAAAAATAGTAAATGAAAATGGTGGCCACACTATAAATTCAGAGATCCATTATGTAGATTTTACACTAATCTAGTTTAACTGAAGACACTGCTCGCTGAGAGCCTTCAAGGATCGCGATTCAGCCACTGTTCTTCTGTTCTAATAGTTGGTGCTGGGATTTAGAGCCAAGTTAGTCTGCTATTCTCCCTTGCATTCCTTCTATTTCGGTTAGTCTGCTATTCTCCCTTGCATTCCTTCTCTTTCGGTTCTTTCAATTCTTAAGAATTTTTGTAATAGTTTGAGTAAAATCTTAGATACCTACACTGTAGATACATGCTTGAGTACTTTATTAACCTCATTCAAACTAGCTAGGTTGTGATGGGAAGTGGCCTTCACATTCTGGATCTATAAAATTAAGCCATAGTGAACTTATTATTAAATAAATATTATTTTATAAAATAATATTTTTATTATTTATAATTAATAACCAACCGTTATCTACTAATTTCTCTCCATGTAATTTTTTCACTATTTATAATATTAATGATAATCTATATTTACTAATTGTGACTTAATTAGTGCAAAAGAATTTGACTAATTCATTTCATTTTTCGTGTATTTATAGTTTTCTCTTTGTCAATTAAGATTATTAATCTTCAATTATATTTACTTTTGAAAAATTGAAGATATTTTAATAAAAGGTCATAAACATTTAAAAGCTTAATATGTAACTGAAAAAGAATACAACATTTTTACATCACATTATCTTATTATGTTATTGTTGTTTTGTTGATAAATTATTGAAATTAACAACTGTTTAATAAGCATGAATAAATTTAAATTATATTTTCTGTAATTATTCATTTGAACTGAAAGACTAATAACAAATAATTCACTTTATATTCTTGCTTGTCTTTAAGCTCTTTTTTAGTACAATTACAATATATAATTATTAACGATGCAATGAATATAGTCGAAAATAAACTTCTATCACCCCAAAATAATGTTATAATTACTTTGTTTAATTTTCAATTTTTTGAACAAATAATGGTTTGAAAATTAAATTAAATTAATATTATTTTGATTAAAAGACTATAATCTTGTAAATTACTTTAACTTAAACTTAAATGGTTAAGTTCCAGGTGTCAACTGCACTTTAAGAGTGTAGCTATTGATTTTCTTATATTAAAATATAGTTATTACTTTTATACAACATGAAAATATATTATTCTTAAAATTAAGGAAAAAATATTATATATTATATTACTACAATAGATTTGCTTTTTATGTAAATACTTAACTAATAATA
The DNA here is from genome assembly GCA_027563865.1 of Erythroxylum pelleterianum. Taxonomy (NCBI): domain Eukaryota; kingdom Viridiplantae; phylum Streptophyta; class Magnoliopsida; order Malpighiales; family Erythroxylaceae; genus Erythroxylum; species Erythroxylum pelleterianum. The sequence goes on from JAOQMR010099861.1 coordinate 6,814, forward strand.
ATGGTTGAGCAGAGCTACGACAATGTAAATTAATGAAAGTTATTTAGAGTTGCTTTCCACCTGATTACCTAACAAGCAAGCAAGCAAAGAAAGCGCATAAAAATCCAAGCCAGCAAGCAAAAAACATAACACCTTATCAGATTCTGTAACTATTGACTCTAACAACATCACAGGTTCCGGTAAGTTTAAGAGATAACTATGTTGTCATATAGCTGTTCTAGTTATTGTCTTCTTAGTCGTTAACATTTTCTTTCTGGATTTTCAGGTCTATAATTAAGTTTTCACTTTGTCTAGCATGGAGAACTCAGTTGTTCCTAGCAAGGAAATGGAAGCAAACCAGCCAGCAAATCCTGAATGTGGTGAAGGTCATAACCCACATGAGGAGGCAGGGACCGAGTGTGATATTTCCATCAGCGTTACCTTGGAAGAGAGATTCAGAACATTGATGGACTCAGATGCCTCAGTCAAGGAAGAACATAAAGGACACAAACCATTAATAGGACAGGTTCCAATGTTGTTAGGCATGGAAAGTGAGCTCAGTAAGTACTTCAAACCTTGTATCGTGTCGATTGGTCCTCTCCACCATGGCGAGAAAGGGCTCGAGCAAGGCCGACGGTATAAACTTCAGCTGGCAAAACGTTTCATTGTAGAGAACCACAAGAACAAAGAAATAATATACGACAAAATTCTTAAAGAAATCGAAAGTTTCAAAAAAAGCTACGATCAGCAGGAGCTGTTAAAGAAGTTCCATCGGAATGACGAGGATCTTGCATGGATGTTCTTTGTAGATGGATGTGCATTGATCCAATTAGTTAGCCGGATTGATTACGAGGACGACCATTTGAAAACAGATTTGCTGCTCTTAAATAACCAACTTCCCTTGGGAGTCCTGAACTTGGTTGTTAAGGAAGGAGGAGTGCTGTCCCCGAATGATCATCATGTTGAAGAACAATTAAAGGAATTTAGAATATTAATCTGTTGGTTCATCAAAGTCATCGGAGTAATGAACTTTCGAATATGGGGAAAAGGTGTAAAAGCAGACAGTGTGAGTAGTTTTGACGAGGCAAATCATCTGCTTGAGCTCTTTTGGATGAACTTCGTCAAAAAGGTTTGCCAAAACTGCAAAAGGACTACTATTTAAAACCTCTTTTGCTGTGGTTTAAGAATTAATTCAACAAAAGCTCTCTTAATAAAATTTTGAGTATATTGGCATTAATGGGTTCCCATAAACCTTTTTGCAGGCAAAAGATCCTCGTTCTGATAGTACCGAGGCAACTCCTCGACAGTTTCGCAGTGTTAAGGATCTTCAGGCAGCAGGAATCATATTGGAGCCGGACAATTCTAATAGCTCTCTACGTGATATATCTTTCAACGGGGGAATTTTTTTTGTAAGCTGAAGATTCCTCGCTTTCGTGTTAGTGAACAAGGGATGTTTCTTGTATTCAACTTAATGGCATTTGAAATGCTTCCAGGTTTCGATAAGGACCAGGTAGTCACATCTTATATATGCTTTCTTAATTCACTCATAGCAACTAAAGAAGATGTGCAGAGAGTTGCAGAAGGCAGAAATACTCTCCAATTATCTTCCGAACGATGAAGACATTATAAAAACTTTTCGGGAGCTCACTTTAAGCTTGAAACCTTATTCTGACATCTTCTCCGGTACTAAAAAGAAACTTATACGATACTTCAATGACAAGAAGAGTACGACAACTGGAAAATGGTTGAGTGAGGCAATGCAGGTCTATTTCAGAAGTCCATGGACGACAATAGCTTTCGTTTCTGCAACTTTTCTACTAATCCTGACAATTATTCAAACCATCCTTTCAATTTTACCATATGCTCAGTGAAGATAAACAATTTGTGACCTCATTTTAGGAAATTTTAATGCAAACTGCAGTGAGTGGGTAATTTCTATTTTCAATGCCAGTATCAATTTGAGAAAGAATGGCTAATATAATCGTTGATGTAATATGCTTGTATCTTTCTATTGACTCTTGTTTTAAATGTATTAGTAAATAAAAGAAAATGATGTCTGTTGAGTTTGATTGTAGAATTATTTCAGTTTAAGAATGTAGCAATTGATTTTCTTATATTAACATATAGTTATTCCATACTTTTATACAAGATGAAAATATATCATTTTTAAAAATAATTTAAGAAAAATATTATATATTATATTACTAGAATAGATTTGCTTTTTATGTAAATACTTGACTAATAATAAAGGTGGAGCACAGCTAGGACAATGTAAATTACTGAAAGTTTAAAGAGTTGCTTTCCACTTAATTTCATAACATGCCGACAAGCAAAGAAGCGCATAAAAATTGTCAATCATGAACTCAATTGCTTCTGATGAGTAACGCTTCAAATGTCATGACTGCCTGATTTCTAGGACCGGTTATTAAGTTGTCAATTATTATCTTTTTATCTTTTGGAATTTCAGTTTTTAGGGACATTTCCATTAAATAAAGGGGCCGTTTCCCTTTATTTCTATATGTTAGGCCTTTTTGTAGCTATTCAATAAGCAGTAGAAGAGAACTCTCTCTCGCAACATCTCTTTGCTTGGAATATATACAAGTAAAATCATTTACTGTAAGGACATTCATTTTTGATATAACTATTCATAATATATATATAAATTAATTTAACTATTCATAATTTAACATCTACTTGACTACAAAACCGAGTTTAAAACAACCTCAATTTTGAAATTTTTTTTAAAAAATCAACTTCAACTCAATTGTTTTTTTAAAAAGGTTCTATAAACTTTTTTTTTTTTTTTTAAGCTCAAGTTATGTCAGCGGTGCATTCAATTCAGATCAAGTTTGCTAAATTAGAGTAACGAGTGAACTTTTTTGTCATTTCCAAATAATTTTGGAGGCTTGTTATATGCAAAAGAAAAAAAAGTAGTTAATGAAGGCTGATTATGTCATGTATTTGTTCTCAAATAAATACTGAGCACAACAGTATCCATTGCGTAGACTATATACTTTATTTTTTATTCTTTAGGACTTTAATCTTGTTTTTTAGAAAAAGTTCAATTTTTGAAAAAAAATCGGTATAAATTTCTCTCCACAGTCCAAAGACGTTATCTTTTAGCTTATATATTTCCTTGAGGCTGTGCAAGGAATAAGTAAAGATTTTGGCATCACCCTGTCAATGAATTTAATTTTCCATATAGTGATTATCAAATACCATAAAACGATAAAGAAAAAAGAAAAAATAGATAATCACTTCCAATTGTTGCAAATTCGAAGTTTGATGAGCATTATCTTCGGACTCAATCTGGAATCTATGTTTTATCATGACTGGTACTGTATGAACATGCGACTTCTTTCGGTTGAAATACTTTAAATTGTCAAGCCTAACAAGCTTCACCCTGCAATTATGGCATCTGCATCTTATTTCAGGTTGTAACTAGTACGGAGACAGCACTAGTTGAAGATTGTAAATTGAGTACTTTGCATGTTCTGGAGCAACTTGAATCCTCTATCCTCTAATGATTTTATTTGGAATGGTTGGTAGATTATGACTTCTACTTAAGTCTCCTTAACCTAAAAGCTAAAGTAAATTCTTAAGAAAATGATTATTTTGATATCAACATTCTTATCCTTTCTACAAAAACAAAATTTTGTAATGTTGTAATACTGTACATAGCCTGACATGAATTCATTCAATAGATAATCTAATATTCATTTTCCAAAAATTGAATTTACATAAAATATTACAAACTTTTTATCAATTATTTTTCATATTCAAAGTCAACTTTACAGGTAGATGTCCCCTTCCATCTTTCACATCCACATATTTTTTCCTTTAGGTAGATGCCTCTTATCCTTACAGTATACAAATAAAGTCATTTATCTTCAAAAGATTTATTTTTTATATAGTTCTTCATACTTAGATATGTATAAATTAATTCAACATATTAAGTTCAAAAATTAAAGAACTAGATTTCTAAAAATAATTCTACAAATGAAATTAAATTGTAATGCAATTTGAAGGTCAAATATAAATTATATAAAATTTAGTAAAATAGGTATTTTAAAAATAACTCTTTTAATGTGTAATTATTATTATCTATCATCTTAACTTTTTGTTGATGAGTCATGATTGTTAATTTGAATGCATTATTATAAGAAAATATTTAATTAGTAACAAATAAACAATTTACTTTTATTTATATAATTATTCTAAAGAAGAAAGTTGACATATAACGAGAACGTAATTTAAAAATTTTAAGTATGTTAAATTTAAATTTACAAAAGATTTTTTTCATAATTATATTGAATATAAAGTTAACACTATTAAAAAAAGTTAAGCTAAATTTTAATTATACTCAATCTAACCAATATATATATATATATATATATATATATATATATATCTAAATTTATATAGTGATGAGTATTGATCTAATTCATTAATTGATTACTCAATTTATGTATAAAAATATTTTAAAAATAAGTTAATCATGTTTTCTATTATAAAATAAGTATAAATAACATTCATCAAATATTCTTATCTTCACTTATATAATAATAAAAGATTTATTAGAGTGATTCTCACCTCATTAGTAAAAATAATTTGCAAATCGAAACTTTTCGTGTATTGCAACTTCTCTTAGTCTTCGCCAGGCTGAGTCCCACCTTGTACGTTCTTTCGCAGCAAGATAATAAAAGAAGACATTCATAACTTCAATATTGCCAAGTTGAAAAAAGAAAGTGCTCAATCTTCATAGTTTATACTAGCACCATTCTCATTTGCATGTCTACAACTGAATGCATGGGAGGACAAGAATCAAAAGATGGAGATGTATTACAGCTATGGAATCTTTGTGTTAGAAATGTTCTAAGTTAGACGACGTATTGATGAAGTGTTTAAAAATGGTTGAACGTTTCACAATTTTGTGAAATTGGCATTACCAGGCGGTCTTAACAGTTCTGGATCAATACAACACGAAGAACATTGTTAAGGAACAACCTTAAGCCACTATTAAACTTAAGGTTAATGAATAGTTTGGTCACAAGCTTTGTGAAGTTGGTATCGTAAAGTTTTTCTCTTCAGAGAGAGACTCTTTTCACTTCTAAAATTGCGGCAATCATAAATTAGAAAAAAGAAAATAGCTTCATAGCAAGAATACACATTATTGCTCTAAATACACTAGAAACTTGACTACTTGTAATTTGATGGATTTAATCAAAATCAAGCTCAATTAGAACCTAAAGATTGATCAAGTTGGGATGAACACAAAATTTTTAAAATATATAATTATAATAATCATAAAGTAACTTGACGTTTACTTAAAATGACAAGGTAGGTACATGGGAAGTTAGGGTTTAATGACAAGTTAGGTACATGGGAAGTTAGGGTTAGTTCAGGTTGTAAACAACCACATGACGGTTAATGCTTTATCTTCACAAAAAAAGAGTTACAAAAATAATTTATTAGCATTAACCTTAAATAAATATTTATTTGTTTCACCTTTCTTTATTTGGAAGTGACGTTTATTAATTATTTGCTTATTATTCCGAAACACTCTACAAGATTTTAACGACTAGTCAGATAGATGTAATTAAGACACGTTTTTTAATTAAAAAAATCATCTTTTAGATAAAGTTAAAATTAACTAAATGGACTATATATACTTTATACTGTAGGACTTTAATATTCTTGTATTTTCTCAGGAAAAGTTCCGTTTTTGAAAAAAAAAATCCGTACAAATTTTTCTGCGGTGATGTTATTTGTTAGCTTATATTGCCTCGAGGCTGTGCAGGGAAGAAGTAAAGATTTTGACCTTAAAAGTTACATGGAACCAAGTTATTGGTAGATCACCGACATTATTTTTTGTTAATCATTTAAGGATCGAATTATTGTTTGCGTACCCGTATCCAGTGGCGGATCCAGAAATTATTTTCAGTGGGGGCAAAATATTTAAAGTACTCTTATATTACTGAAAAATACAAATA
>JAOQMR010099903.1:0-12775 GCA_027563865.1 Erythroxylum pelleterianum
TTTAATAATTCTAACTTCCACATACTCTTCGGTATTATCCTCAAAACATCCTTGCAATTTGCTCAAATTGACATTACTTAAATTCTCATTTAATCTCACTTAATAAATCAAATTTCAAGGAAGAGTTCGGGGTCCAACACCCTATGTCCGTTTAACAGACCTTCTCGGGTCAAAAAGGACCCCTTGCCTAGTCTATATCCGTTAAACGGACATGGGAGTCCGTTTAACGGACCTTCTCGGGTGAAAAAGTGTAGTTTGGTTGATTCATGTCCGTTAAACGGACATGCACTAGAAAGATGATGAATTTTGACCAACTTAGAGGCAGATTCAGACTTTTTAGTCCTCATAAAAGTTTTAGATCTCGAAGTCTTCTTTCTAAAGGTCCAAAAACGAAGGCAATCTGACATCTGTAGAAAAAGTTATGGCATTCGCGCCAAGAGAGGTACAAATCAATTTAAGGTATAAACATGGTCTATTGTTTTAGGTATAACTCCCTCATCTGACCTCCAATTGAAGTGATTCTTAAACCAATGGATTTCTAAGACACGTATCTATCTCTCCTAAAAATTTTGTATCATTTGGATTTGATTTGAGAGAGTTTGCATAAAACTAAGTGAGAGGTCGGTTAGGAGAGCATGATTGGAGTATGAATACATTTTGGTATTTTGATGATATCTTGAGTTGTATAACTCTAACTAAGGTGATTCTTGCTTCAAAATAAACAAGAGACATAGAGCTATGATTTATATGAAGAAGTCAAATTGAAATTCTGATTTGATGATTTTCAAATTCTGTTCGCAAACAGGAGAAATGAGTTCAAGCATGGTGACTGATTTGTATGGGTGCACTATTGAACAATTATGAGTGAATTTTTAGGATGTTATGAGAATAAAGATGAATAGATAATGTCTATATGGGTTCAAAAAACCCTTCAAGGTTATATGCACGCTCACGTTTCATGATTTTTCGCAAGAGAGTTGGGTTCCGGTAACGGGATCCAACAATTTATGTATGAATGATTAATATTTTTGTTCTCAATAGATTGTTTATATATGAACCCATTGCCAGAATATGGAATACAATACGTAATAGTTGTATTTTCAATTCATTTGTAGTAAACTAATGGTGATGAATCATTAGAGATAACATGACATAGGTTAAATGGCCTATATTAATCTATTTTCCTAGTTCGTAATGCGACTTTCCTACCAAATCTAGAGAGCTTATTCTCGGTTGTTTAATAGCTAGGTTTAGTTAAAAAGCTTATTTTGATTAAACTCATTCTAAAGGTGAACTGGGGTTAATAAAACTTATAGCTAACCTACTATTAATATTTTTTAAAAGAGGTGTGAAATCAATAAGACAATGAAGTATGTTTATTTATGTGTAGGTTGAGATTGAACTAAGAACTAGATTCCAAACTCATTCATAAATTTTCTCACTTTTATGTTGTTTAATTTGATTTGCTTTCATGAGTTCAATTTTACTTTGTTTTCTTATTAATTCCAACCAAACCACCCATATGCTAAACACCAATTCTGTTTTATTACAAAAACTACAAACATACTCTTTGTAGATATGATCCCTACTTATAAATATTATAAATTTAGTTATGCAGAGTTAGGCTTTATTTTCTGGTGCATTTAACACGTATAATGAATTTTAGCGTCGTTGCTGATGAGTGTGGTGCTTTAGTTTTTGCTTTTGATCTCAATTAGTGTTTTGTATATACTTGTCTATAGTCAATTTTTTGTTGTTTCTTGATATTTACAAGTTTGTTAGTAATTATGTTTGGTAGTGACAAGATCTCCTCATCAAGACACTGTATAATTTGATTCCAAGATCGAAAGGAAACTACAAAGGTTACGTAGTGAAGCTAAGATAACTCTGGGAATACATCAAGGAATTGAACTTGAGGAAGCCATGGCCAATCTAAGAACTTTAAGAGAGTTGGTTGCTCTAAATTTAACTTAAAGGCCTTTATGCATCACTTTTCCAAACTTCACTAAACATGTTACTTTTAAGCTTAAATATAGCTTATTCCATCTTTTGCCAACTTTCATAGTTTTGCAAGTGAAGATGCTCATAAGCATCTTAATGAGCTCGATGAAGGATGCAGCAAAAGACTAGTTTTTTAATCTACTTGCTATGAACATTAGCACATAGATCGAAATGAGAGGTTGTTTTTGAAAAATACTTTCTAGCTCCACATTCAATACTTCTATGATGGATTGCTACCTATGGAAAGGAGTTTGTTATATGCAGCTAGTAGTGGGGCATTATATGAAAAGACTCTCATAGACGCAAGGATTTTAATTGAGCACATAGTCATTAATACTCAACAATTTGGCACACACAATGATGTTCGTGGTGTAAATGAGGTAAGTATTTCATCACTTGAGCATCTTTTGGATGAGCTAATGTTTTTGTTAGACAAATTGCATTCGGATAGGCATAAGTGAACGCGTGTGGAATATGTGAAAATGCAAACCATTTGATTAACGAGTGCCTAACATTACAAGAGGGAAGTATGTAATATGTCAAGGTTGTAGGGGGAATTTTCATAACCAGTGCAACTTATATTTCCAAGCGTATAACCCAAGTTGGAGAGACCATCCCAACTTAATTTATAAGGGAAATAAGCAGTAAAATTACTTCCCGAATACGACACAAGAAGAGCGACAATTCCAACTAAGGCGACAAGTCCCCCGATATGTCATTGGAAGATATAATAATCTCTTATAACTAACACCTTACAATTCTAACATGATATACAACAATTTCAGTAAGAGATCAAATCTAAATTTCAGGAGATGAATTCTATGTCAAAAGATTCAGTTAATCAAGCATCTACTAACTTGCAAATTTAGTTACCTTATTTGTTAATGTAATTAATGTATTTTATATGCTTTCCTTTTTAGATAGTCAAACCTAAATTAAAGGAGCTGACAAATCTCCTCCTTCGTATATTCCTTATTTAGGTAGGATTCCTTATGTATATATGTAGATAAACTCTTCTCTAATAACAGACAAGTTTTATCACACACAAAATCCTCTGCATTGACATGGTATCAGAGCCCTTTATTTCTACATAGTCATTGTCCAGTTTTTTTCCAGCTTCTGGTTTCTCGTTCCTAGTCCATTTTTTTCATTTCCTAGTTCCTAGTTCTTTAGCAGACTCATGTCTTCAGATAGGGAGTCCTTGATTCATTTTAATGGTAAAAACTACTCAGCCTGGGCATTCTGCTTCAAGATATATGTCAAAGGAAGAGACCTATGGGGTCATGTTGATGGCAGCACACCTACTCCCGAGCAAGGTACAGATGAATATGCTATGTGGTAGGTCAGGGATGCACAAATTATGGCATGGATTCTGGGATCTGTAGAACCCAACATTGTTTTGAATCTTCGACCCTCTAAGACAGCAGCTGAAATGTGGAATTACCTCAAGAAAATCTATAGCCAGCAAAACGCGGCTCGTCGATTCCAACTTGAACATGAATTATCCATGATTCATCAGGATAATCTCTTTATTTCTGATTTTTACTCTAGCTTTATGAATCTTTGGGCTGAATATGCTGATATAATCTATGCTACCTCACCTGCTGAAGGTCTCACTATTGTCCAATCTGTTCATGAAACTGCTAAAAGAGATCAATTTTTCATGAAATTGAGATATGAATTTGAGGGTACTAGGTCCAATCTTATGAACCGAGATCCGGTTCCCTCCTTGGATGTATGCCTTAATGATCTACTACGAGAGGAGGAATGAATTGTCACTCAAGCAACCATGGAACAACAAAGATCCACATCAGTTTCAATGGCTTATGCAGCCCAAGGGAAGCCAAAAGGTAGGGATCTAGGGGTTGTTCAATGTTTCTGCTGCAAAGGATTTGGTCATTATGCCTAGAATTGTCCCAAAAAATTCTGCAACTATTGCAAATAAGATGGCCATATTATCAAGGAATGCCCAATCCGACCTCCCGGGAAATCTGAAACAACATTTACTACCTCGGTTAGATCTTCTAATACTGGTGGTTTAGTGGATACATCCTCATCAACACAAAATGTTCCTGCTCCTGCTCAAACTATAACACCTGAGATGGTACAAATGATTCTCTCTGCAATGTCCAGCCTAGGACTCTCTGGTAAACCCTTATCTACTTCATCCACTTGGTTTTGTGATTCTGTGGCATCCAATCATATGACAAATAATGCTCAAATCCTAACCAATGTAAAGAAATATTCTGGAAATCTTGAAATTCATACTGAAGATGGAAATTTATTACCCATTACAGCCACTGGTGATATTTCTCCTTTAACTGATGTTTTTGTCTCTCCAAACCTTGCCACTAACCTTGTTTCAATTGGCCAGCTAGTTGACAATAACTGTGTATAGAATTTTCAAAATCTAGTTGTGTTATGCAGGATCAATAGTCGGGGAAGATGATTGCAAGGGGGCCTAAAGTAGGACGTGTTTTTCCACTCCAGTTTCCTTTGTCATCGTGTCTTTCGTTTCCTTTTGTCACTTGTAATCTCGCTCAACGCCTTGGCATAAACGCCTTGGACATCCAAACTCTAGTATACTTTATAATTTGCTAAATTCTGGTTTACTTGGGAATAAAAAGCATTTTTCCATTGATGATATTCAATTTGATTGTGATTCTTGTAAGCTTGGTAAGAGTAGAACTTTGCCATTTCCAACTCACATGCCTAATCATGTCCAACCTTTCGAAATGATACATAGTGATGTGTGGGGTATGGCACCAATTATATCTCATGCTAATTACAAGTACTTTGTCACATTCATTGACGACTATAGTTGTTTCACTAGCATTTATTTCTTGCATTCTAAAGATGAAGTGTTCTCTGCATTTAAACTTTTTCATGCGTATATCCAAACCCAATTTTCTGCCGAAATTAAAATATTACATTTAGATAATGAGGGTGAATATATGTCTCATGTGTTCCAAGATTTTCTGCAGGCTAATGGAATAATATCTCAAAGATCCTGCCCTCAAGCCCCCCAACAAAATGGGGTCGTCGAAAGAAAAAATGGTCACCTCTTTGATGTTGTTCGAGCCCTTTTAATAGAATCTTCAGTGCATCCTTGGTTTTGGTGTCAAGTTGTCTCCACAGCTGTTTATCTCATTAAAAAGTTACCTTCTCCTTTATTGAATCATGTATCTCCTTTTTATAGGTTATTTGGTTATTTCCCCAATTATTCTAATCTTCGTACCATTGGTTGTGTATGTTATGTACATCTTCCTGCGTAAGAACGCACAAAATTCACATCCCAATCTGTTAAATATGCCTTTCTAGGATATTCCGTGCATCACAAAGGGTTTCTTTGTTATGATCCTAATCTGCATCATGTTCGCATTTCTAGAAATGTAATTTTTCTAGAAAGTCAGTATTTCTTTTCCGATCATCAAGACTATCTTTCTCCTTCATTCTCTATGTTGCCTATTTTTCCTAACTTTACTGCAGATCAAGAAAAGTCTAAACCATTTTTGGTATATCAAGACATTCCAAAACTACGATAGATCCGCTTTCTGCAATGCCCCCTCAAGCTCCTTCCTTTGTTGCTGGTTCTCTCGCACCAACTGAATCCATCATTCCCAGACGCAATACACGAGTTAGTAAACCACCAGATAATTATGGTTTTTCTAATCCTATCTCTTTGACAGCCACTTTGCCTCCTATTACTATTCCCTCATCTTATAAGCAGGCAATGGAACATGAGTGTTGGCGTAAGGCTATTGAAATAGAACTTCTTGCTCTTGAAGAAAACCAAACTTGGGATGTTGTACCACAACCTTCCTCTATCAAACCACTTGGCACCAAATTTGTGTTTTCCGTCAAACATCATTCTGATGGATCTATTGATCACTACAAGGCTCGGTTAGTGGTTCTTAGGAATAAACAAGAGTATGGCCTAGACTATGAAGAGACCTTCGCACCGGTAGCTAAAATGACCACAGTACGAACCATCCTAGCCCTTGCAGCTTCTCAATCATGGCCTTTACTTCAGATGAATGTTAAGAACACATTTTTACATGGTGATATCAAGGAAGAAGTCTACATAAAATTTCCATCTGGTATGCCCACTTCTTCTCCTAATGATGTTTGCAAACTAAAACGCTCCTTGTATGGCTTGAAGCAGGCATCGCGAGTACAGTTTGAAAATTTTAGTTCCACTCTTCTTGGTTTCTCCTTTACTCAGAGCCAATATGACTCTTCTATGTTTCTTCAAGGGACATCCAAAGGCGTAGTTGTTCTTCTTGTTTTTGTGGATGACATCGTCATCACTGGTTCTGATTCAGAGGCCATATATAATCTTCAAAAAATGCTACACACCACTTTCCACATGAAAGACCTTGGTCCACTTACTTACTTCTTGGGGTTGGAAGTTCATCATCGTCCCAAAGGTATTTTCTTGAATCAACATAAGTATATTCATGATCTAGTTCAATTGGCAGGACTTACAGGTAGTACTTCTGTTGACACTCCAATGGAAGTCAATGTGAAATACGGATGTGATGAAGGGGAGCTTCTTAAGGATCCTACTTTATATCGTAAGTTGGTTGGTAGTCTTATTTATTTGACCATCACTCGACTAGACATCTCTTATGTTGTTCATACAGTTAGTAAGTTCATGCAATCTCCTCGACACCTTCACTTATCTGCTGTCCGACGCATCATTCGATACCTACTTGGCATGCCCAATCGTGGCCTATTTTTTCCCACTGATTCTCAACCACAATTGGAAGCCTACAACGATGTGGACTGGGCTGGTTGCCTTGACACGAGGAAATTCACTACTAGTTGGTGTATGTTTCTTGGAAATGCTCTTATCTCTTAGAAATGCAAGACACAAAACTATGTCTCCAAGTCATCCACTGAGGCAAAATGTTGTGCCATGTCTACTGCTTGTTCTGAGATCATTTGGTTTCGTGGTATTCTCACTGAACTTGGTTTTCCACAACTTCACCCAACTCCTTTGCATGCTGACAACACTAGTACTATTCAAATTGCGGCCAATCCTATCTACCATGAGCGTACCAAACATATCGAGGTTGACTGTCATTTCATCCGAGCGGCCTACGATCATCATGTTATTACCTTGCCTCATATTAGTACCAACCTACAGATTGTCGATATTCTTACCAAATCTATGACACGTCAGCAACATACTTTTTTTTGGCAAATTGATGCTTGTCGACTTACCAACATCAATTTGAGGGGGGATGTCAGAAGATTCAGTTAATCAAGCATATGCCAACTTGCAAATTTAGTTACCTTATTTGTTAATGTAATTAATGTATTTTATATGCTTTCCTTTTTAGATAGTCAAACCTAATTTAAGGAGATGACAGATCTCCTCCTTTGTATATTCCTTATTTGGGTAGGATTCCTTGTGTTTATGTGTAGATAAACTCTTCTCTAATAACAGACAAGTTTTATCACACACAAAATCCTCTGCATTGACATTCTAGCATTCATAATTTGGAGAACCAGGTGAGCCACATGGTAATGGCTATCAATCATTTAAAAGCTCAAAGAGGAGGAAAACTCAAAGAACTGTGTGCGAACAAGCGGATGCTAAAAGGCAATGAAATGATTAGGATGAGTGAAACTATTTCTATCATCTTTAAAAAGAAAATACCTCCTGAGTGTAAGGACTCAAGCGTGTTTACTATTCCTTACAAAATTGGTAACAATAGGATTACACAAGCTAAGTTAGATTTAGGAGCATCGATTAATGTTATATCTCATTTCATGTATGCTTCTTTAAATTTAGGGCTATTAAAAGAAACTAGTGTTATCGTACAATTAGCTTATCGTACTAACTCTTACCTAGATGGGGTAATTGAGGATGTGTTAGTGTAGGTAAATGAACTCATATTGCCTGCTAATTTTTATATGATTGACATGAATGATGAAACTTCTTGTAATCTAATAGCTATCTTATTAGGGAGACCTTTTTTAATATGACCCAAATTAAGATAAATGTTCATGAGGGTACCCTCACAATGGAAGTTGATGGGAAAATTCCTCATTTCAATATTTTTATGTTAATAAGCACTCCGATAATGACCATTCTGTTTTTACAATTAATGTGATTGACCCTTCAGTATAGGAAGATTGTAAGCAGAAGTATATAAATAAACAAGAAGCGATTTCAATGAAAGAGACCAAAGCTTTTAATGTCTCATCGAAACGCTTTATCATTGGTTAAAAAGTGCTTATCTACTATGTAAATATAAACTATTTTTGTATAAATATTGTCCTTATTGGGTATAATCCTTTTGTGATTACTAATGTCTTTCCCTATGGTATAGTAGATATTAAAAGTTTATAAACAGGGAAGACATTGCATGTAAGTGGTCATCAACTCAAGCCTTATCTTAAAGAAGGTCAAGTGGAAAACAATGAAGATGTGATTGTTGGACATCAAAATTTTGTAACATGATGAGGAAAACATGGAGTCAAGCCAATGATATGGATCAAAGGCACTACTTGGAAGGCAACCCAAGGGAAGTTTGTTCCATTTCATTTGCATTCTCGCATTTGTTGTTTTTGTTTAATGCTCCATTTCTTACATTTGATGTTACATTGTAAGTTGTAAGTGAGGGAGGTGGGGATCTGAGTTTTGATGCACATTTTAAAGCTTTTTTGTTACTTGTGAGTTCTTTTTAAAAGCATTTTTAAAAATCAAACAAACAATTTCTCTTTTTTATTACTTATACGATTATTTAGTCATAATTAGATAGTCGAATTAACTAGAAAAATTCATGGCAACTTGAGCATGTAATTTTTCTCACGTGATTGATTAATATACATTGTTTTTAAAAGAGTGGTGACTAGTGGGTAGACATAACTTAGTGAGATTTTGAGCCTTTATAGACTGACACGTCCATATCAGTCTCATTGTCTTTTTTTCATATGTGAACTTCATGACATATACATCCTACCTTTGCTTTGATTTTCTAATCAAGACCACATTTTTATCACATGCAATAACATGAAAATGATATAGGCATTTTTTGTTTCAAAATTTACATTAGTCAAATAGTCTACCTATTGATATGATTTTTCCTTTCGATAAGCCCCCTTGAGCTTTGTTTGCCTTTTCTTGTTGTACTAACCACATTACATGCCTTAAACCTAACCAAATGCCCTACCCATGCCTTAAATCTAGTGGAGCATTATGATTATTGATGTTTGTGGATGCAAAAGAGTACAAGTGTGGGGGTGTGCACATATCTAGGTTGGTTATAATTATTGGAATGTCATTTTATCTCTTATCAATGAATTCCAAATGTTGATATAGTTTCTTTCAATTTTTATATGAAAAAAAGAAAAGAAAAGAAAGAAAAATATGTTTAAATAAAATTATCAAGGAGAAAATGCATTTATATTGCAAAGTTATTCTGATTAGTCTTTCTTCCTAAAGTTGTATGGAAAGGGTGATTTGATTAATATGTGAATGAGGGAGATGTTGTTTTGAAGGGTCACTCCTTATAGTTAAAATGTATTGTTTATCATTAATTTTTGTGAGTGATTTATGCTTCTCTTGGTTTAGGGTGTGAAGGGTTGAATCTGAGCTGTGAAATATAGTTTTTGCATTCATCATAGTTGATGGTACCCAGTTTTGAGTGAATGTTTGTTTTTGCACTTGATGTTACATTGAATTTTTTTCTTGCTTCACTAGCTTTGATGGCTTTTATGTTATATTACTTAAATACATCTCACCTTAACCTTTTCCAATATTACAACATTTAAAAAGTCATTTAGTTCATAATTATGCATGTAAAGCTTAGTGGCAGATAAATGAAATGATATGCAAAGTCGTGGAATGTCTTGAACATGAATGGTGTTTGAGTGTACTCATAGATTTACCTTATTTTTAAACACATTTTGTTAAAATCTACCCCTAGATTGCTCAGTTTCTGAAAGGAATGATTGTTGATTGATCATGAGTAAAGGTATTTAATTTTAAGTTCCTGCTATGGTTTTGAAAGTTATTCCTCTTTTCTTATGACTATTTATTCTTGGGAAATTTGAAAATGTGGAAGTATTTTGGTTTGTGACTTTGATTTTATTGTTTTGCCTAAAGAAGGTCAAAAGGTAAGTGTGGGGGAACTTGATTTGTGCTTAATTGCTTATACATTTACTCAATAACACTTAGTGATTAATGCTATGAAATGCTTAAAAAACTCATTTTAGTTTATAATTGGTTTTAGGTATAAGTTGGAATCACAAGAACCAAAATAAGTTAAAAACATATTCCTTGAGTCATTCTCTTAAATGGTCAAACTCATTTTTCTTTATGGAACAAGAAGAAGATGGGTTAGGGTGAACATGGGATAAGAAAACACAAGAAAATGAAGAATTTAACGTGACATGCAAGATACACAGTCATGTATCTAGTTACATGACAGGGTATAATCACGAATTGGGTGTTTTGTGATACTTGGCTGGATACATAGCTGTGCATCCAACTGTGCATCTTCCTAGAAACCTAATTTTTTCTATAAATAGTCATTTGAGTAGCCAAACATAATATGGATTGTTTTTGGAACATGAAAGGGGGCAGAACTCCTATTTCTTTGGGATCGATGGAGGGTTAATCTTCTTCCTTCCAGTTTGTAGGGAAAATCAAAGCTAAAGAACATATTTGGGCATCTTTTCATTGTGTATTATTGATTCTCTCTCTAGAAATTTTTTTATGTTATTCCTAGCTTAATTTTTTGGGTAATCCTGTTTGAATGATTGATATTCTCTTTCTCAATAGATTGTTTATGTATAAACACACTGCCAGAATATGGAATGCAATATGTAATAGTTGTATTTTCAATTCATTTGTGGTAAAGTAATGGTGATGTACCATTAAAGATAACATGACATATGCTAAATGACTTGAGCTTGTGTGGTTGTTGCCTAGATTAATCTATTTTCTTAGTTTGTAATGCGATTATCCTACTAAATCTAAAAAGCTTATTCTAGGTTGTTTAATACCTAGGTTTAGTTAAAGAGCTTATTTTGATTAAACACAATCTAAGGAAGAACCGAGGCTGACAAAGCTTACTATTAACCTATGATTAACAGTTTCTAAGAGAGGTGTGAAATCAATAAGACAATGAAGTATGTTTATTGGTATGTAAGATGAGATTAAACCAAAAACTGGATTCCAAACTCATTTGTCAATTTTCTCACTTTTATGTTGTTTAATTTGATTTTCTTTTGTTAATCCAATTTTACTTTGTTTTCTTATTGATTCCAACCAAATCCCCTATATCCTAAACTGTAGCGCCCCAAATTAGGGGTTAGAATATTAACGAAATTTAGTACGAATTATGTTTATTATGTTTGTTAATTGCTTGTTAAATATTTGCTTAATTGTGCATAAGTATTTTGGCATGCATTCATGACATTTTCCGGGTAAATTGATTTAGTTAAACTTCGGATTGATTCGGACAGTATTAGTATAATTTTAGTATATTTTTAGTATACTTCAAATATTTTTAGAAATTGATGGTGAATTCATTTTGAGTTGACAATTTATTTTCCGAGTCGTTATTTTATGACGGAATTTTGGTAAATTTTCGGACGTGTTTTGGAAATTTTGGGTATTTGTTGATATAAGAACCATAAGTTATTTAAACGAATATGTTATTAATAAAATAATAATATTTTAAAAGAATAAATATTAAACTTTGGACGATGACTCAGTGGAAGTTGATAGCTAGTTTTTGGACACGTCTGTGTATACATGTCACTCATGCATAATAACAGGACCTTTATAAAATAAGAGGAATTATGCATTGATCACGGTTTTATTGTTCTTCGTCTCCCTCGATTATCAACATATACTGGAAAAAAATTTAGCTGTACAGGTAAGTAGTTAATGAGTTATAGTTAATGATTTATTTTTATGTTGTGAACATCTATACATATATGTACGCAAGCTCTGTCTGTTTTGTAATATATATTAATGTTTGAATAATGTTGTTATTATATATAGGCATATACGTAGCTACTGTGTTTACTGGATCTTATATATATATATGCATGAAAGAACGTTAATCATGCTCTGTTTGTTATATATGTGTATTCTGTTTACTTGTTACATGCTTGTTTTCAACTAAACTAAGACCTGAAAATATATATATTCATGCATAGTTTAAACGTTGATATTGATATATATATATATATATACATAAGCCGTAACGTGGATATGCTCTGTTTATTTTTATGCTTGGAGTAGTGAGAGTCGGAGTAGGTAAAAGAAATTTAGATTTGTGATGGTAAGGATTTAAAGTGTGTTCTGAGTTAAGTGGAAGTTTTGTGGACTTAAACAAGCTTAATGGACTATTAAAAATGATGAAATGAGAAAAGAAAGGATATGAAAATTTTCTGGAAAAAAAAATTTAATTCGGAAGTTGAAGATGAAGCTCGCAATCGCGAGCTGTCGCGATCGCGAGCAGGCTGACGGAGAGCAAACTCGCGACCGCGACGTGTCGCGATCGCGAGCCCTCGCCCTCGCGAGTGTCCTCTGACATTTTTTAATTAATTATTATTTTTGCTTTTTATTTTATTTTTCACTATTTTGACCGTATCTTGGTCATCCGAACTCCAAATGACCTGATTCTCGAACCGTTGGATTCGTAAGAAAATTGTCTAACTTTTAAAAGAAATTTGTAAATTTTCAATTTAATTGACAATTACGGATTTAATAAGTTAAGTTGTGAATTTTTGAAGTATAAAT
>JAOQMR010100092.1:0-12756 GCA_027563865.1 Erythroxylum pelleterianum
CAATTTATTTCCATCCCTAATTTAAAATTATTAAACTAATAATGTAAACATGCTTAATACAAGTCGGGGCCCAACATATTAGCTTGACACTTAAGTTGGCCAAAGTTTGAGGGATTGCATACTTTAATCTTTGTGAAAATGAAGTGATAAAATTTTATTAGTTGTATTTGATGGCTAGAATTCCTTCTTTGTGCTACCAAAGACAAGAACTCTAGAGAAAGTTAAAGAGAAAAAATGTGTGTGTAAGAAAAAGAACCTTTCTTTTTCTCTTCTTGTGTCTTACACAAGACGCACGAAAATCATCTCGATTTTTTGTACCATTTTGCCTTCCATAATCCCCATCACTAATGGAAATTTATAAGAAGTTAATAGTCATGAATAGCATGCATTAATGGAAGATATGGGAATGACCATCAGTAGCATGCAATAATAGAAGTTATGGGAAGTTAATGACCATGAATAACATGCATTAATGGAAGCCAACAACAATTATTTCTAATCCATTCCATGCAACATTTTCTACCACGATCACATCGCGATACAATCCCGAAACACTCTCTCATATCTTGAATTACCATTCAAGACCATTTTACTCATCCTTTGGATCTCCTATGTGTGTGACTCATTAGGTTCCCAGTTATATTGACCACTTACATTAACACTTAATTCAAATAAGTCAAGAGCGGTATCTAGCAACACATTATAACCCCCTAATTAACCAAAAAGTCAGTGGTTTGACTACGAACCCTTCCATATGTAATGTTGCCATGCAATTCGTCCTTTCACCATCTATACCCCACTTAGTTTAGAGTATGGTCAAAGTGTCAACTCCCACTAGACTAACTACATCACATCTAGTCCAAATGTTATTAGATCTTGTCCTGAGGATCTCATTACTCTATGTATCATTAAAGACTCTCTTTATGAAACATATCTGCTCTAGCCAGAGACTCCCAAGTAATGATCCTGACAAGAGGTCATAGGTATCATCTCCTTCTATCAGGAGTGGTGAATCCGTTATTGGCTACTCAATTACCTCTGAATATCTCAAGTTGTACCCAATTATCACTCTATAAGTAACCCCTGAAAGGCACCAATGAATGGTGTCAAAGCATAGGATTAGTATCCAAGATATCCTTAAGTGCCTCAAGTCAAAGGATATTTACACCATTGCTATAATGAGACTATCATTGACACTGGAATAGAATATCCATATGATTGTCTCATAGTAGGTCAACCCAATGTATTGTCTCGTAGTAGGTCAATCCAATGTACTTACTACCCTTAGTAAGCCACGTGCTAACTCTAATCAGCTTATATCTACAGCTTATGAGATCTACTGCTTGATCTAATCAAAGAGTATAACATGTGCTAGTTTATCCAGATTAATGATATTCCATCTAATTAATCCTATGATTAGGGAAAGTTTAGATACTAACATAATTACATATGATAGGATCTCATTACGATTTTGCCCATACTATGATTTGTATCAAGGACTTCATTAAATCAATTTAAGATCAACATCAAATCCATAAACGTATGAACATCGAAATAATGAAAAATGCCTTTATTCATCGTAAAATGATTTGCATAATAAATGCTAAAGGTGATTACCTTTAGAGCACTTCTCTAACAAACTCCCACTTGCACCAAAGCCAATCGCCTTCATATCTAATACCATAGGTGTATACATGTGACACAAAACTCTTTTGGAAAATAGCCTTAGTCAATGGATTAGCTATATTCTGATCAGTCAGAACTCTCTTTATCTTGACATCATTTCTACCAATGATTTCTCTCATCAAATGGTAGCACATAAATATATGTTTGGACTTCTAATGAGACCTCAGTTCCTTCGTATGTGTTATAGCCAGGTTGTTGTCACAATACAACTGCAATGGGTCAGCGATGGTTGGGGCCACACCAAGTTCCATGATGAACTTCTTTATCCAAACCGCTTCCTTTGCCACTTCTGAAACAACAATATACTTTGCCTCTGTTGTCGAATCAGCAATTGTCTCTTTTTTGGAACTTTTCCAACTGACTGCATCACCATTCAGTGTGAATACATATCCAGACTGGGATCTAGAGTCATCCCTATCGGATTGGAAGCTAGCATCAGTATACCCACTTACCACAAGATCACCTTCTCCATATACCAAGAATACATCTTTAGTTATTCTCAAGTACTTAAGGATAATCTTGACAGCCACCCAATGACTCTCACCAAGGCCCAACTGGTATCTGTTCGTAGCACTTAGAGTATACGATACATCGAGTCTAGTATATAACATAGCGTACATGATTGATCCTATAGCCGAAGTATAAGGAATCAAACTCATACGAGTCCTCTCACCTTGTGTCTTTGGACAGATATATTTAGAGAGTGTAATCCCATATACCATGGGAAGATAACCTCTCTTGGACTGCTTCATGCTAAACCTCTTTAGCATCTTGTCTATGTATGTAGACTGAGAAAGACCAAACAACCTCTTAGATCTATCTCAATAGATCCTTATCCCCAAAATATAAGTTGCTTCTCCAAGGTCTTTCATAGAGAAGTTATTAGCTAACCAAATTTTTATTGATTGCAAAGTTGAGACATCGTTTCCTATTAGCAATATGTCATTTACATACAGTATAAGGAACACGATTGCACTCCCACTAACCTTCTTATACACATACGGCTCATTCGAATTTTGTGAGAAACCAAACTCTTTGATTGTCTCATCAAATCAAACATTCTAACTCTTGAATACTTGCTTCAATCCATAAATGGATTTCTAAAGCTTCCATACCTTTTCTCCATTCATGGATATGAAACCATCAGGATGTGTCATATACACATCCTTATTTAGGTTTCCATTAAGGAAAGTCATCTTCACATTCATTTGCCATATCTTATAATCATAATAAGCTGTAATGGCTAGGAGTATCCTAATGGATTTAAGCATAGCTACTGGACTAATACATAAATAGACTTGGATGGGACTTTGTTTAATATATAAACAGAAGTTTCGAGTGCATATCCCCAAAAGGATTTTGGTAAATTCCTTAAACCCATCATAGACCTCACTATGTCTAACAAGGTCTGGTTTCTCCTCTCAGCCACACCATTGTGTTGTGGTGTGTAAGGTGGAGTCCACGGGGACAATATGTCATTATCCCTGAGATAATCCAAAAAATCTTAGCTTAAGTATTCACCACCTCGATCTGATCTAAGTGATTTAATACTTCTCCCAAGTTATTCTCAACTTCATTTCTGAATTCTTTGAACCTTTTAAAGACTTCAGACTTGTATCTTATAAGATACACATACCCATATCGAGAATGATCATCGATAAAGGTAATGAATTTTACAAAATAACCTTTCGCATGTATAGACATCGGATCATATACATCAATATGTATTAGGTCTAAAAGTCCACTAGTTCGTTCACCCTTTCCCTTAAAAGGTAACTTAATCATCTTGCCTAATAAGCAAGATTCGCATATGTCATATGATTCATAATCAAATGATCCTAAACTACCACACTTGTGTAATTTAGACATGTGTCTCTCACTTATATAGCCAAGGCGACAATGCCATAAGTAAGACGATTTCATATTATCTCGTTTTATTCTTTTGTTATTATTGATATTTAGAACCGGATTAGACATATCTAATATGTATATACCATTGCACAATGTACCCAGAGCATATAACATTCCATTCAAATAAATTGAATAACCATTGTTACTAAAATTTAAATGGAATCCAGCTTTATTAAGACTAGAAATAGATATTACATTTTTAGTCAAAGCAAGTACATAAAAACAATTGTCCAATTCTAGTACAGCCCACTAGGGAGCGTCAACACATATGTGCCTACAGCTAATGCAGCAACTCTTGCTCCATTGCCCACTCGCAGGTCTGACTCTCCCTTGTTGAGTTGTCTACTATTCTTGAGGCCTTTCATGTCAGTACAAATGGGTGAGCCACAACCGGTATCTAATCCCATATGTTGTTATCAGAAATAGCATAAATATCAATAATATAAATACCTGAAGTAGATGGGGCATTAGATGCCTTCTTCTGCTTCGAGGACTCCAGATAGGCCATGCAATTTCTCTTCTAGTGGCCATCCTTGCCACAGTGGAAGCAAGTTCCCTTCGAGGCAGTCTTCTTTGCTTTCTTGACACCTCCCTTAGGCCCAGCAAACTTCTTCTTCTTTTGGCTCTTTTTCTTCGAACTAGAAGAGCCCACCAGCATCACAACCTTGTTCTTATAGACAGATGGCTTAACTTCCTTGAGCATGTTAACCAGCTTGGTAATTATGCTGGATATATTCTTCATCCAATAGTTAAGCACAAATTGTAAGTAACTATCAGTTAAATCCGTCAGAATTAAGTCAATAATTAATTCATGATCCAAATCAAAACCTAAGGAGGCCAACTGCTCGATGTAGCCATTCATCTTCAGGGCATACTACACTACAGATGTCCCCTCAACCATCTTGGAGCGGAAGAGTAATCGAGAAGTCTCGAACCTTTCAAACCTTGCTAGCTCATCAAAGAGCTTCCTAAGATGATAGACTATGGTATGAGCATCCATAGCCTCATGTTGCTTTTGCAGCTCCAATGACACAGTGGCTAGCATAATACAACTAGTCATCTCGCTATCATTGAGATGCTTCCTATATGCCCTTCGATCATCATCAGAAGCATCAACATCAGGGGAATCAAGAAGTGTTTCTCCCAAGACATAACCAAGCTTCTCAGATTTGAGAACTATTCTCAAATTCCTGAGCTAGTTAAAGAAGTTTGGTCCAATCAACTTGTTAGCTTCCATCAAGGATCTTAGTTCCATACTAGTACTCATGGTGTTGACTTCGACAATAGCAACCTATCGTCAAATAGGGAAAAATTAGAATGTACTTAAATGTATGTCTATAAGGACTTTAATAACAAGCATTATCGCTCCCACTATTTTCACAAATTCATAACCCTCAACATAAATCTGAGATAACTCGTAGAGAAATTCTCCTAGTGGGTCGATATCCAATATTCCTAAAAAGGACCTTGGGTTTGTCCAACAAGCCACCTTAGTTCAACCGGTAGGTATCGATCATACCAATTGCATCTCCAATGCAACTATCGAATCTAGTCCTATCAACTGTTGATGTGTGTACACTCATTGGGCTATCGACTCTTGACACGTTTATATATAATATACACTACCTAACTTGACCTCTGTGCAAGTTGATCTTGGGTTTGCCCAACAAACCAACACTTTTAGTTAAAACTGTTGAGACCCGTTCTCGTAACCGAACCTCAACCGGAAGAGCGAACACGAAAAATGAGAAGGCGAAACCAAACGCTATCAAATGCATACGAAAACATACGAAAGAAACCGAACGAAAAAAATAAATCGAATCGGAAGTCATAAATCGGAAACACAATCACGGATCCGAAAGTGAATCAAAGGGCTCTGATCCTAAACTCGAAAGCGAAATAGAAGGAAACGAAAACGAAATGAATATCCGACATCCGCGAATCAAAAACTTTAAAAAAAGCGACGTGTTGCGTTGGAAACCCTAAGACTAAACCAATCCGAAAATCAAGTATAAATTTTTTTTTCAATCCTTTCATCTATGTTCAAACTCATTCTTTCATCAAGCACAAACAATTTCCCCTTTGGAAAATTCATCCTCAAACAAATCTTAATTTATAAAGTTCGTCTTAAACTCAATCTCATCTTTAACAAAACTTATTCTTATTCAATCTTACAAATCTCTTTACTCATCAATTTAAACAAATTCTTATTAATCTATTTGGGAAATTTATATACAAACCAGCCACACCCAATTTAACAAAAATTGGGCAACATAACGACTGTATTTTGTAAAACCCAAAAATCTGCAAATCAAAATCACATACTTCTATAATCACATCCAACCATAACAACCATCATCGGACCTCCTGTCTGGATTTCCAACATAACAAACACACATCTATACCTAACACTTCGATAAATTCCAATCCATCAACACAATCCAACAATATTCATAAGCAATTTATACAAACCTCTAATACTTTTTTCTATTCTAAAATAACAGCCATATCTCAAATCATAAATAAATCCCATTCATATCCTATCACATTCATATTTCAAATTAATATACAAATTCATAATCAATCCAAATACAACCCAATCATCTTCATATGTCATAACCATACACAAGTTTATACCTCAAATTCAATACATAAATCCATAAATCATTTACATTACGAAATAGATCCACTACAAACTTGAATGGCTTTCCAAGCCATAAAGAATACCAAAAATCCAAATTACATAAAACCTAAGAGGAACAAAATCGAAACGAAGTCTTGACTTTCTTTCATCCAATCTCCTGCTCGATACCTGGCGATGGGGATGAAAGGGGGGTGAGCTCGACGGCTCAGTAGATAACATATTTATAAATGGAAAAATAAGCAAAAATTATTTTCACCAACTTTTGCCAAAAACTTATTTTTTTCAAACCTTGCAACTTTTCAAACATTTTCCTCAAATCTTTCAATTTTTCAACTATTCATAATAAATTTCTATAATTTCATGGTTGAAAACTCATTTCTTAATTTTCCCAAAACTTTTCACAATTCATAAATAAAATCGAAACATGAATGCATCACAAATATAAACAAACTCAAAATCACATAACACATCAAACGGTTTGGGTTGGTCCAAAACGGAACGTACTGCACATTCCCGCATAGCGGTTTTGTGCAGCCGTGAACAAAACGTACTACACCTTCCCGCATAGCGGTCTGGTGTAGCCGTGAACTTATGGGAGTCCTTACGAAGCTCCAATGCCACTAGCGGGCAGGCGGGAGAAGCCTTTAAAAATGAGGCAGTGCACTGACTCTAACTTATGGGACCTAACCAAACCCACATAACACATATCATACTTGAAAAATCATATTGCCCGAGGGCACCTTTCGAAAGCTTGAGTTTTTATACTCATGACATATTCAACCACAATGTCATCACAATTTCAACCGAAATTCACATAACAATCACATGTGTCACTAAGTCAATCCAATTCATATAACATGTCCTCAAACATTCAAGAATGCAACATTTTCTTAGCAATTATTTCAATTATATCAAAACATTCAAAACTCAATGAATGTAACAATTTTCATACTTTGTCAAATCATTCATAAATAATGAATTTCAGAAATTTTATCAATTTATCCAAAATCATTGAAAACAATGAATTTAACCTTTGTAACAATTTTTTTCAAATCATTTGGAAACAATAAAATTCGAAAACCCTTTCTTTCTTGATTTTTCAAAATCACCAAAATTGACTTATAATTCAAATTCATATATCAAAATGCACAATCATAGTTCCAAACAAATTCCATTCATAAATTCCACCATTGCAAAATCCCATAACCATTTTCAAGCATTCAAATCCAAAGGATTTTTAAACCTCAAAGTCAAAGAATACATCAATTTCTCATTCAAAACTAAGAAAGTAACAATTGTATCGATTTTATCAAAATCATCCGAACAATTGTAGCAAATATTTTCAAACATTAACATAAACCATACTTTATAAACAATTCCAAAAGCAGTGACTTTAATCATTCGGAAATCAAAATTTTCCAACATTTAGATAAACAATATTTTATAACAATTTCAAAAGCATTCGGAAATCATAATTTTTCAAACATTTTTATAAACAATATTTTTATAACAATTTCAAAAGCATTCGGAAATCATAATTTTTCAAACATTTTCATAAACAATATTTTTATAACAATTTCAAAGGCATTTGGAAATCATAATTTTTCAAACATTTTCAAAAGCCATGAATTAATCATTCGAAAACCAAAATTTTCAAACTTTTACATAAACAATATTTTATAAACAATTCCAAAAGCATTAAATTTAACAATTATTTCAATTTTATCAAAACATTCAAAATCAATGAATGTAATCAATTGAATCATTTTATTTAAATTGTCCGAAACAATTGTAGCAATTTCTTTAAATAATTTGAACATAATAAAATAACAATTTCTTAAATAAATTTTCAAAATCATTTCTCTTCTTGATTTTTCAAAAACATAATTTTCTTTAAATAATTCAAACAAAATAAATTAACAATTTCTTAAATAAATTTTCAAAAGCATTTATCTTCTTAATTTTTTTTCAAAAACCTAAACAATGCAATTTTTTTAAATAATTCAAACATAATAAATAACAATTTATCAATTCAATTTTCAAAAGCATTTCCCTTCTTGATTTTTCAAAAACATAATTTCTTTAAATAATTCAAACATCATAAATTAACAATTTCTTAAATAAATTTTCAAAAGCATTTCTCTTCTTTATTTTTTTCAAAATCAAACAAACAATCATTCAATTTCATCAAAATATTCAAAACAATAATTTTAATTATTCGAAAACAATAAATTAAAATCCCTTCACTTTCTTAATTTCTCAAGAACACACACAAAGCTTATAATTCCAAAAATAAATTTGGTACCCACCTCATTTCCATGCTAGGAACTCGCTTAAAGCCTCGATTCCTCAAATCCTCACTTAAATCGAAAATCCCTAATTCAAGACATAAACAAAACCCTAATTTAAAAACATCTAAAATTAACCATCATCATAGCATAATCTCTTAAATTAACCTTGGAAAACTCAATCCCATAACATTATCAAGCTATCTACACCAAAAACTCACTAAAACTCAAAGCTAAAAAAAAGCATCACTTACTTTCCTCTTCTTCATTTTCGGCATTTCCTAGCTCCATAGGAAACTATCATCTTCTTCAACCTTTTTCCCTTTGAAATCAACGAGAAACCTTGCTTGGAACCTAAGAGAATCGAAATCTTGCTTCACTCTTCTTCTTCTTCCTTCCTCTCACCGACGGCTTCTCCCTCTTCTTCTCTCTTCTTATGTTTATTTCTTTCTTTCTTTTAAACTATTGGCTTCTCCCTCTTCTTAAAAAGACAGCAGCTCATGTTCTTTCATTTAATGAGCAAAATGACCAACAAGCTCTTCCATTTAAGCTTAATAACATAACCCTTTAAGTGATGTTCCAAAAATGCCCTTCATTTAACCTTTAAAAAACTGACATCTTGCCTCCAGAATTTGATCAGGTAAATGAAATAATTTGGAAAAACTTCCTTCTAGAGAAATATTCTTCTATGTCTTATTTTTAAAATGACACCAAAAACGCTCAAATCGGTTCAAAAATATAGAAGTTATAGCCAAAATACTCGTTCAGCTCTTACTAATCCGAGACTGAAAACTAACTCAACTTCCATTCAGAAATTCAAAATCTTAGGGACTGAATTGAAATTCGAGTCCTTCATATGATTTGTAGCCCCATGTCTCTAGTTTATTTTGCCTCAAGAATCAACTAAATCGGATCTCCATAGATCCCGAATTTCTCAAAATACTGAACCATGTTCAGAAAATTATCTAACTCATAACTTTTAACCAATCCCCTCACTTTGGTTCAAACAAATCTCTTTCCATTTAATCTCCTAAAAATCATAATTTTCTATGAAAATGTAGCTAAATGCCTTAGAAATCCAACACTTCAAAAACTAAGTCAATCGAATGTCGGACGGAAAAATTATAAGCAACAGATTGAAAAAGGGTCGGATCAAAAGCAAAATAATAGAACTTCAATCATACATATATAACCGAATTTTTCCAAAAATCATAACTCTAAATCCCAAACTCCAAATTTGACAAAATTGGTATCGATAAAAATATCAAAGGAAACTCTACAACTTTCATGAAGGACAGAAAAAACAATTTGGCCTCTAAGGGAGTCAAAAACCACTTCAAAGTTTCTGTCTACTAATGATCATACCAAAACAGTAACAGCAACTTGTAAAAATCATAACTCCACATTCCATGGTCTAAAAATTGCATACTTTGCACCAATAAAAAGATAAAAACATCATCTAAAACTTTCATGAAGCACTTAAAGGCAAATTCAACCTCTAACTAGGTCAATTATTCAATCAAAGTTTCTACCCTGAAATTTTCATCTTATACCAACTCCAAACTTTAAAATTTCATATCTCCCAATTCCCACATCTAAAAATTACATACTTTATAGCGTCAGAAAGATTAAAAAACAAGCTACAACTTTCCTATAGACTACTTTCTCCAATTCAGACCAAATCAGTACGACGAGTGGCCGCAAAGCCGAGTACACCTAAATGTACACTTAGAGACATTTTCACAAAACAAAGCAAAATAATACTTAACTTCGGAAAATCATAACTCTCACTTTCGAAATCGAAAAATATCATTCTTTATGGAGACAAAAGCTTTCAACAGACACTACAAGTTTCATGAAGATCATATTCTCAAATTCTGCCTAAATCTAAAAGTCAACTTTTATCCCCAAAAAGTCAAACTTTGCTTAATTCTACAAATTCTCAGACTTTTTCTCTTTATTTATTGCTTTTTAACTCCATTAAAGCAATTTATTCACTAACAATTTCATTTAAACTTCAAACGCCATTTTGGGCCATACCTTAACATAAACCTCAATAACAAAAGCGGTTTTTCGCCTATCTTAATCTCATCTAACAATTCACATTCTAAATTTTCTTTTTCTTTATTCATTCTAATTTCCTCATTTCATATCACTTGACACTTCAAATTTGCATGAAAAGTTCGAGGTCCAACAAAAACTGACCCATTAATCTAGAAATCCTATTTCCATGATTCGAATATATCCGTGTAGAGCAGGCTTGGGTTTGCCCAATAACCCTAACTTTAAAAAGACTCTGGTTCTCACCATATTAAAGGAAGGTGTTAGTTTTAATATTCTAAGTGAGGGGTTTGACTAAGGTCTCATCTAACTTAGATTGTTTTATACATATAACTCTTATATATATACATATTGTTACTATAACTACTTAGCATGATATGGACTACCCAATCAAATTAGGCCTACGACCATAACCATCAATCATGCAAGCCCACACATTCTCCTAACCATGCATTCTTTAATGCATATATGTAAACACATCATTTTGGTTATGACATCTTATGGATCCGAACATGAAAGCTCAATCCAACACTTAGATCTAAGCCCAATCCAACACTTAGATTTAATATCTTCCTTTTACTAACTTAGCTAAAATTACTATTGTATGTTACTTCGATTGGAATTAATATTAATCTAATTAACATGAATTCCTAATTATAGAAATAAATTCATAATTAATTTACCTTAAAATAATTATTTGATGTCCAAAATTAAAGAACTTCAATTTTGTCATACATGTCAATTTTCTGGTCTTATTAGAAATTTATTTCTCTACTAAAATTAATTCAAATTTTAATTTCCCAAAATTGACAGAACATCAAATCATCATTCCAAGCATCTCTAGGTTGTTTCATGATGATCAAAATAATTTAGGAATCACCCAAAAATTATCCCGATCACCAAAACAGCGATAAGACACCAAAAACGACAAATATGACTTTTTGAAAATCAAATTTTGAACAAAATCATTTAAGCATGCATAAAACATCATATTAACACATTTTTATGACATAAAAATAGTTTAAGGTTCTAGAACCGAAATATAAACATACAAAAATATAAAACAAAACAGATCCTACAATTTCTGGAAAACTGTCTAAATCTGGAAAATTGTTTGATAAAATTATTTAAAAAAAGTTAATAATTCTAAAAAATAAAGAAGCATAGAAACATCCCAAATATGTTCACATAATTTTTCCAAAATCAAATTCCACGAAAATCATGTGTAACTTCATCAGTTTAGCCAATAGACATCACATGCCTAGCAGAAAGACAGATTTCATGCATGTTCTTGCAAAGTAGAAATTAAATATTTTAATCACATTAAAAATATTTTCAATCACACTGAATCATTCAAATACATCTTGTGAACAGATTGGTGAAAGAAAATTGTGAAAACCATTTTTCTATAATTAACTTCGAACAAAACATTACAGGACCCTAAATTGTCACAACCATGAAAACAGTTTTCACATGTCATGTATTCCACATCTAATAAGGCACAAGATGGATCTAATACCACTGTTAGGTTCCGATCATGCATCTCATACATAATATATATCAATATATGCAGTAGAAATAAAACAAAACCTCAAAAACCAGATCTTCTCATGCATATAGATATAGAAAACAAAAACATGAAATGTAAGATGTTTACATACCTTTCTGAAGATCTCCTTCTTTCTTTAATCTTCTAGGCGTTGGTTGTCATAAACCACAACGATCAACACAGACCATCTCTAATGAAAGTCCACACGAAGATAGAAGGAAAAAACCTTACTAGGAGATGGCTAGAATTCTTTCTTTGTGCTAGCAAAGACAAGAACTCTTGAGAGAGTTAGAGAGAAAAAGTGTGTGTATAAGAAAAAGAATCTTTCTTTTTCTCTCCATGTGTCTCACACAAGATGCACAAAAATCATCTTAATTTTCTGTACCATTTGGACTTCTATCACACCCATCACTAATGGAAAGTTATAGGAAGTTAATGGTCATGAATAACATGCATTAATGAAAGTTATGGGAAGTTAATGATCATGAATAACATGCATTAATGGAAGTTATGGGAAGTTAATGATCATGAATAGCATGCATTAATGGTAGCCTGTTAGACCAATGGTGGTTGACAAATTTGATTCTACTTATGTTTTGATAATAACAAAATGTATA
>JAOQMR010100133.1:0-12752 GCA_027563865.1 Erythroxylum pelleterianum
AGTATTTTTTGAACAATTATTTGAAAGTCATTATTTTATGACGGAATTTTTGGTGAATTTTTGGAAGTTGTCTGGAATTTCTAGGTATTTATTTGATAGAAGAAATCATCCGAATGTTTTTAATTAACACTTTTGGGCCTGTAATAACTTTGAAATCTCTGTTTCTGACTGTATGATGTGATGTATTGTAAGCACTGTTTGAAATGTTGTGTGAAAACTAGTCTGAGTTGATTGTACTGTCTTGGGTGGCATCCACATATCCTCCCAGTAGTATTTAGGTGTTACAATATCATTAAGAATTCAAATTAAATTTTCAGAGACAGTCTCATCTAATTTTTCTTAATCTAATCTTTCATAAATATAATCAAATTAGGGGTTAAAGTAGATTTTCAATAAGTTGATAAAAATAAAGTTTATTTTTTGTTCTTCCCATCAAGTAAAGATAGAAGGTGACTGTTCTCGTTTCGTGTATTACTCTGTGCTCAAAATCATCCTTCCATTTATTAACATGTGAAAATGAGAACGGAGTAATTGATCCCGTCAAGCAAGTACTCATCAGAGAGTTAAAAAGGTTCGTCCTGAAATAAACAGGCAAATTGTCAATCTATGTCTTAATCCATGGACACTATATGTATTTTCAATAATTTGATAAAGGTAAAGCTTACGTTTTTTTCTCCCCGTCAAACAAGTACTAAAAAGGTTAGCCCTGCAATAGACTGGTAAATTGTCAATCTATGTCTTAATCCATGGACACTATATGTAACAATAGATATAAATCTGTGGGTTAAATGATAAATCGACCTATATAATGTGAATCGATCTTTTTTTTATATATTTAAGTCTTTATGCTTTAAAAATTATTATTTATCATTTATAATATTATTTAACTATCACACAACTCTCTATATTATATTTTATATTTTATTGTTTATTTTTTTAGCCAAAATTATTTTGTATTTAGATTTATAAGTTAAATCACATGTTAAATATGCAAAGAAAGTGTCAAAACCCTAGCAGACGTTCTTACAGCTTGCACCATTGGTCGGTTTGAACATGGAACGAATTTTCAAACCCATATTAGACGTATCTTAAAACTAATTATAAAGAAATTATTAATTTCCACGACCTTGATATTTAATATTTAATCCTGTCCAAAGAATATGATTTTAACTTTAAAAACTCCATTGTAGTAGAGTTTGATCCTCTCAATCAATGTGTTGAACATCTAGAATTACTTTACCAGGCATGATAATATTTACCGTGTTTCTATAAATAAAGCACGAAGTTAATTAAGGAGTCTATCGAAGACTTAGAGTCAAATCTTCTGTGCCCATAATCCTGTATCAACTCTCTTTTAGACAATCCTATCCATACAAATATGTGAGACCTAGAAAAATGTGTGGATAAGATCGTCTGGAACAAAGTTGACACAGGATTATAGGCACAGAGGATCTTGTCCCAGAAGACTCGGGAAAAAATTGGATTAAGCTCAAATGAGTTTATATATATTTAATGATATTATATCTTAATCCGAAACTTAAAAATAATATATTATTAGACATATTTTATATGTAATTTACTTTATTTTCTACATAAAAAAGTCTGCTTATAAATTTTTTAATAATTAATATATCTTACGAATAAATTGAGGTGTGGAAGGAATTTATAGAAATTGAAATTAAAGGAACATTATGGTTTGAAATATAACTTGAGCGGGGTAACTTTTCAAACGTAATTAATGCTTCTAATGTCAAATTAGTGGAAAATCAAAGAAGCTTCTAAAAGGGTAAGCAATTCCTTCTATTCACATTGGTCATCATCAATTTTCGTAATTTTCACAATTTCTGAAACCTATTTTACAATACGGATATAAATATCTAACCTTCCTTCCTTTTGCCTGAGCAAGTATTACTACTGTGTTAATTCTCCAACAAAGAGACATTAATGGATGCTATTAAGAGCTTTCTTCGGATGCTTCTTTTACTATGGATCATCTCATCCTTCTCTTCATATCCAAC
Source organism: Erythroxylum pelleterianum (assembly GCA_027563865.1). Taxonomy (NCBI): domain Eukaryota; kingdom Viridiplantae; phylum Streptophyta; class Magnoliopsida; order Malpighiales; family Erythroxylaceae; genus Erythroxylum; species Erythroxylum pelleterianum. Next base: position 2,019 of record JAOQMR010100133.1, read on the forward strand.
AGAAGCAGAAGCCAGACCGATGTCACTGAGAAGAGGTAAGAAATTGAGAAACTAGTTGTGAAAATGAAGCTTCTCCATGAGAATACTACTTTGTATTCGACATGTTTGGCTTTTGTTTTTGTCACAGAGAATGTTTAGTTACTGTTGATATTGTCTTCTTCTGTACTATGTTTCAGGAAATACTGCAAAAGGGTTTTTTGCAAGCTTAGGATTGGACTGCAAAGTCCTGAAGAATGAATGCACAAGTTCCACGGGATCTTCATGCGAGAAGATACAGTGCAAACCCTGGAAATCCCAGAATGTATCTTCATACGAACATATATATGATTAGATGTAAGGTTACAGGTTCTAGCTGTAAGATACTACGATGCATACTAATGAAGGTGTGATTTGTATTTCAATATTTTACAAAAAAAACTTATCCGTTATTTACTTTTTAAAAAAAGGTATAATGCATATTTTGATATATTTTAAAGGTATCATTTATATTTTATAATTTTTGTGTCTTTTTATATATTAATATTATTAAAACATTACTCGCTGCTTTTAAAATAAGGTACAAAAATAATTAATCGAGATAATAATATGAATGATTTATTTTTTTGTGAACATTTAAATTATACTTTTGAGTAATATTTAAATAAATCATAATTGTAATCGTGTGAGCTGTGATATTGTATAGACTAATTTGGTGGTTCAGACAATAAAAAACTAACTAAAACCTAATTTTATTAAAGTTTGAAGTATTAATGATATTGTTTTCAAAATATTATTAAATAATAATATGAATTTTTGACCTTTTTAGTACCTTCTTATAGCAAATAAGTTAAATGCTTTTACAAAATTTATTCATTCGTGTGATATCGAGTCTAATCCAGGAGTCTAAATTTAGGTGTTTTTAATGGATTAGTTTATGAGTTCAAACAAGTTCAGACCGACTTGAGACTCAATTATTCTAAACAAAATAACATCGTTTTACTTCATTAAAAAAAGATATTATTTTATATTTTTAATTTGAAAAATTAACGGGGCTAACCCGTGAGCCGGCCCATTATCATTGGTACTAAAAATATTTGGTACTTACACTTTAAAACGAGACAAAATTGGCTAGTGATAATCTCATGTTATACTGAAATTTATTATGCTAAACACAAACTTGATGGAACTTATCTAACAAATTTAGACCGTCAATAGCTAATTAAAGCTTGACGCAACTGCTGACATTTTGATTTAGAACTTTCCACTTCTCATGATGCCGGAGTCAATCCAGAGAAACATGATGTCCAGTTCACACCTTTTGTCCTGCGAATTGTCTGAAAACATTCCCAACACTTTTAACTACCAAGTTGTAATAATGGATTCAACTTTAGAACATCACCGAGCTTTAGTGAGTTCAAGTAACTGGATGAGTTATGTGGTCAATTCAAAGCTTGGTTCGATGATGCTCCAGAATTTTGTGAACTTGACCAATTCAAATCTACCTTCAGAATTTAATGAAGGAATCAGAACAGCTTCTTGTGTTAGTTAAACCTGTCGTCAGAACCTATAGTCCGTATACATTCAGCCCAGGAAATGGAAGATTCAGAACTGCATGGTATGCAAATTGCTCGATAAAATGTCAAAAGACATAATCCTGGAGAATAGTAAGTCTCTTTAGCATAATAAAGGCAACTTCGAACTCCAAGCTCCTATGTCAAAAATCAATTCCAAGTAACCGGTGAATCACTTGATTATGAGCCTCTCAACAGGATCATAGTATGGCTGGGATTGAGTTCAACCTACTTTTATCTCTATTATTTGTTAACTCATTAAATAATTAACTCGAATCACATAATTTATAAATTTTTACACTAGAAAAAGTTCTTTTGTCCTATGCTAATATGATTTTAGATGCACTTATCCTATCTTTGTCATCACATAGATCGAACACTATCCTTCTCTATAGTTCCTCCAATATCTTAGTTTAGAATTAGTTTTCCATTGAATCCTCTAACGACAACTAAGGGTCAGTTAGAGCATCTTCTTTTAGATTACATTCCCGAGAAAGTAACTTAAGTGGTTCCTCCAAGAAATTTCTTCCCAATTCGTTCTTGCCAAGTTCGATCCGTGATGAACATGGAATTTGCATTTATTTGGAAATAAAAAATGGATATATTAGCAAAATGGACTTTCTTTTTCTTTTTTTTTGAGTTAATTTCTCTTCAATCGCTTTCTTTCAATCAAAGAACCTTATCCAGAGGAGATCAAGCCTTTACCTGCTCTTAGTTCTATCACCAATACACACTCTTGTCAAGATCCAATAGGACAAGTATTTAATATTTACTACTAATAAGATTTGATGCAATCAAGATAATATTCATACAAGTCATCGTCAATCCCAGATGATAAGTTAAAAATAGCTATGGCACTAACTGTAACACGTGAGACTCCTTATTTGCACATTGCAATAATTAAGAATATGATAAAAAAGTTTTTGAAGGTTCAACAAATCTCAAATTAGATAAAAGCAAATATTATTAATAAAATGATTTGATTCAATTTTTAAATTTAGTTTAGACTAATAATTTATTATATTTATTTTAAATTATTAGTTTAAATCAAATTTAAGTGTTTTGAAAGAATTAAGAGGATAGTTATACTGTATTATTGATTATTTTTAATAAAAGTTTGAGAAAAAGAGTTATGTAAAATATTAAAAATTGTAAAAATTGATAAACTTCAGAGTTATTATATATATATAATTTATTTTATTTTCATGTATTTTTATTTATGGCCCTTTCAAAAAATTCAAGTAGCATAATAGTAATCCTAATCATAAGTCAAGTCTACATTAAAAGGTAATTTGATAGAAAGCCTCCATGTATGGACATCAAAAAGATTTTCCATGAAGATATCTATACATTCACAAGGTATATATAGTAAGCTTAAGAAAAGTTTAGATATACATTTTTAAATTCAGAATTAATTCAACAATTATTTTATTTGAATTAAAAATTATAAATTAAAAAACAATTAGTTGAAACATGTATTAGTAATTTATATAATGAATTTATAGAAAATTTTTATTATTTTTCTTTTTTGTCTTCGACACGAGATTTATAACTATCTCCTTATCCATAAGTATCTTGTTGCATGAAGATTAGTCAAGGATATGGACAAAGACGATACGTGGGACAGAACGGTGGGTTTGGACTTTGGCGATATGTCCACTTGGACATAAAGCGGAGCAACCATGTGGACACATGAACATATAAATAGCAGAGACCATTTACGACAAATGACCACAGCTCCCAACTGCAACATCTTCACATGTCTTGTCCGCTGGCTTCCCTTATTTTGTCGTTTTGTCTCTGAAATCTTATCCACTCAGACACTGTTATTACCTCTTAATTTAACGTACAGTAACTGCTTTTGTTTATACTTTCTACTGTGCCCTTTTTCTGGTGTCAGTGAGGTCGTTATAGGTAGTTGAAGAAGATATAGTAGTTTTTCTCGTTGATTTGACAAAGAAAGCTGGCAACTAGCAAGTTTCATATACATACATACATACATATATATATTTATATGTAAATTTGAGGTTTGGTCTCAAGAAAAAGGTTGCAGTTAAGCATGGAGAAGAAAAGACAAGCAGGTGCTTCTTCTTTGGATCATCTGTTTGGTCCCAAACCCTCCTCTTCTTCTTCTTCTTCTTCTTCTTCTTCTTCTTCTTCTTCTTCTTCTTCTTCTTCTTCGTCCTCAGCAGAGATATTTGGTTCTATTTTCTCTCCTCCATCAACGGTAAAGGGTCCCTTTCTTTCATCTTTTGATCTTAAGATTCTTTTACTAACTCTTTTTCAACAGTTCTCTTCTTCTTCTGTTCTTTAGGTGATGGGAAGGAGCCGTGGAATTGTGGGAAACCAAGTTGATAGTAGCAACTATGGTAAACTAGATATGTTCTAAAGAAGATCTGAGAATTGATTCAAACTTGAGATTTCTGTTTATTAATGTTTTTTTTGCAGAGAACAAAGGAGAGAGCAGTAGTGGAAGTGTTAAGAATAAGACGAGTTCGGTTTACGAGAATGAATCAGTCGAACCATCTTACTTGAGCTCGTCGATCTACTATGGAGGTCAAGAAAATTACTCCCCAAGAACCAAGAACTCAGAATCTGATAAAGTTGTAAGTGTAACGAAGTAGTTTATCAATGGAAACCATTAATAAAATGGGTTGAATCACTTAATTTGCCTTTGTTGTTTATGATTCTATAGTTGAAGAAAGATGGTGGAGATGATGATCCTAATGGCAACAGCTCAAACAGTGCTTCAAGAGGGAACTGGTGGCAAGGTAATGAAAGTTCTTTTACAAAAAAAAAAAAAACATTTTTTGTACTTAAAAATGCATTCAGTACTAAAACTAGAGTATTTGGATTATGTGGTTTCTCAGGTTCGCTTTATTACTAGCCCCTAATCCCAAGTTCCGCAAGTTCAGCTCCTATCAACTAAGAATAAGAATGAGGCAAGACGTGTCGGTCGGCTTTTCTGTTGGGTGTCTTGTCCTTTTTGTCCCGATTAGTTTTTACAGTTGAATCTAAGAATAAGAATGAGGCAAGACATGTCGGTCGGCTTTTCTGTTGGGTGTCTTGTCCTTTTTGTCCCAGTTACTTTTTACAGTTGAATCTTTTGGTTTGTAACTATTAATCCTTGTACTGGATGATAAGGTGATCCATATTATATATGTGCCTTCGACTTTAACTTTTTGTACCAATATTGTATGCTGGTGGAAACTGGAACTGATGGATTGGTTGAGGAAGGCGGTCCGTGGAAAAAACAAAAAACAAGTGAAATATGGTACGCCGTTGCCGGGGATCGAACCCGGGTCACCCGCGTGACAGGCGGGAATACTCACCACTATACTACAACGACTTTGTTGAAAGCGTTTCGATATGCATTATTCTTGTCAGTCATCGTACGAGCTTGTAAGCTTAGCGCTTCTAAAAGAAGTCGTGTTAGGAACGGTGTTGCCTGAGACAGGCACAGAGTGTGATCTTGAAGACAGTTTGTCTGTTTGTTTCGTCAAGTCATCCACGTGTATTAAATCATCAATTCGAATCAAGATGTTACAGCCTAAGCTCTCCAGGGCAGGACGGATTTTCCAATATCCTGAAAGTTCACATACAATTTCAAGAAACTAACCTAGACAAATTATCAGCAAGTTCTGCTGATGTCTAAGTTGTTTTAGTATCTGATTAGTGCATTCCCGTGTGTCCTTCAACTGCTTCCTTGCATTGTCAGTTAGTCCAGTGGCTGCCGGAACACGTGGAACTGGCAACCACCACGTCTTGTCGTGTAATTGTTTTACAGAAAGAAGCTGAACCGTCTACTTCTGGGGCTACAATCCCTTGATCAACATACCAAAACTCTGCATTTGTGAAACTGTCTAGTACTTCATGCAAGGAGGGACCATAATCTTAAATTACAGCAAGCAAGCAAGCAAGCAACATAAATCTTACAATAAGCATGTTGTCTAGTTTCCTCAGGGCTGGGAGGTTGACGAAAAGTCTAATCTTGGCCTACAGGTCATAACCTACAACGTGAAGACAATAACAGCACTTTCCCTCAATTCTGACCATTAGTACTGAAATTTGGATTACCTCAAGCTTACTTCCATCTGGATATGTCTCCAAGAGGGCATTAATTCCACAATCTGATCAGCTACTCAAAGAAGGCACTCCGTTAGAAAGCAATGGCTCTAATCTTCGGACTTGCCCAAACACAGTAGCTATAATGTTGCATAATAAACCCTCGACACTCGATGCTTGTCACAGGGTCTTTACACAGGAGGCAATCTAGAGGAAAAACAGGTTAAGAGCATACCACATCAGTTGGTGATAGAATTTCAGATGGCCAAAGCTGTGAAACCCTGTTCCTGAACCTGACATATCCTCACCAAGCAACGGTTCTGCAAATCTCTGTTTCATCATAGTAAGATCTAGAGAAGATTTTCCAATCAATTAGTAAAAGATTGAACTTTCCTTTCTCAAAATTTTGGAAAATAAACAGTTAAGAGCTAACCGGACTCGATCAGTTACTCAGACCTGTCATTTTTCTTCGTCTTCTTCTTCTTCTCATATTCATCGCCAACAACAACAACAGCATTCCTGTTCACAACACTTCCCACTGTCGAAAAGATGCAGACTTTTTGAAACCCAAAAACTCAGAATCTCGTATGACTCACCAGAAACATTTTTAATGAACAAAAATTTAGCTTCTTGACACTTGCTTTTGAGATGGGTCAGGATTGGCTAAGCTGGAAGAGGAGAAGAAAACCAGCTGTGGTTCGAATATGTACATTCCTATTCTGTGTCTTTTCTTGACTTCTTTGGTCTCACTTGAAGAAAATATTGGAGAACAATCTTTGTTACAATCTTTGTCCCAATCTTTCCCGAGTTCCGCATTCTCAGTTTACCTGTTTCTGTATTAAAAAAAAGGTAATGAAATTTCATATCTCTGTCTCTCTTTGTGAAACATTTTGAACTGAGCATCATTATTACATCGTAGTTTTGAGGTCGTATAGTGTCAGAATCTGCCCGTTGAAATAGGTACAAGTTCAGAGGAGTTAAGGACCAAAAGTACGTGAACTCCAAAGTCCAGCTTAAAATCTTCTTGGCTCCTAATTATAGAACACAAGTACAGAAAAAGAAACGAACTAGTTTGTGGTTCATTCCTGACTACAAGAGCATATCCCAACTAAGTTGTGTTGCAATGAGTTGAGACAACTATAGTCGTGTCGTTCTTCCAAAAATCATGGAAAGTTTTGTCTGGTTTATTTTTTTCGATTCTACGTTAGTTTTCGTATGCTTATTTGGTTTCATTGTACCAAATCAAACAGATACACGGGGACAGGGCCTAAATGCCATAACTAAATGATAGCTGTATATTTGGAGTGGGAATATATTAAAATTATAAATACTATTTAATTTAATAATTATTTAATTACGATAATTTGGTTAAATTACTCATCAAAAAGACATAATTTATGAAATTAAAAAAAGAAAAAATTATTGCAAACTTATATTTTATAGTGACTTGCCTTGCCACCAAAGTTGATAAAAACCAGATTATACTAAACTCAATCCAACTTGAATTAATAAAATAGAAGTTTAAATTAATTGAATTTTAAATCAAGTTACAATTCAAGAAGACAGGTTTAATTTGGCTCGGACAATTTAAAGTTAATTGACCAAATTTTAATAAGACATTATTTTAATCTAAAATCTTATAATTAAGCCTCATAATTAATTTGAACGGCTTATTATTACGTTAAATCAACGTTACACGCTATTTTGATCTAAAATCTTTGACTCTAAGTCTACTTAACATGTCAACATAAATTTATTAGTGATGTTTTGAAAGAAAAAAAATCACACTTATCAAGAATTTAACTATTGTCCAACATCAACGCGATCTTATTTTGATTCAAAAACTCTCCAATCAAATCTTAAATCGAAACCGATCTGCCACTTGGAATCCATTAGTGATTTATCCAGAAAGAACAGAAACAAAATCACAGCTAACAAGGGTTTGATTATGACCATTCTCTTTTTGTTACTGCCACCATGTGCCCTCCGATCATATATACTCGATTTATTGTTTGCATCTAATCCAAGCAACGAATTTGATTGGTATCCTACTCATGTGTTTGTTGTACTCTTATACACCATTAGGTGGCAAAATTCTCCTGCAGCATCGGGATCTGGGAAAGTCCTGTAATGTGTCTACGAATTAGGATTAGGATTTGACCAATAAGAGTTGTAAGTTCCTTTTTGGAGTGTCAAGTTTGTTCCATAATTCAACACCTAACTGAAGCCAGAGATTCAAGATGGGAAGACTTTTGTTTCAAAAAGTAAGGTGTTGAGTGCTTGGTTTGGTTGCGAATTGATGGGACCGGACACAATAATTCCTTTTTTTTTTCCCTCGTAAGTGGTTCTGGCGGGACTCAATTATGAGAAAATATTTTTAAGCTATTCATTTTGAGACTAATTTTTGCTGGAGCAGAGTAGGTTTTTTGCGGGAGGCAAAGTTCTGACGCCAAGTTTTAAACGGCTGCATACATGAGGACAATTCGAACTCGCAACCTCACTTACGTCAGGAGAACCCCTTAACAACTCACTTGCCTCCTGAAATTAAGACACATTATTTCTGGTCTATGTTGACCTATTGTCAAGAATAAAGTACGTGACTCCATTATGCATAGGATTTAATAATATAAACATAAGGTCAAATGCACAAGCCTCTTATATAATTTAAATTAATCTTATTATTTAATTTTAAATTATTAAATAATTATTTATGTATACATGTATATACACCTAAAAAGCGTAAAAGATGAGAATCAATTTTGCAATTGTTTTAAGAATATAAATCACAAGAGGTAATTGAATCGGATGAACAAGCCCTCTCAAAATTATACTAATTTAATAAATTTTAAGATTAAAGACACATTAAAATTTTTAAATACTATTTAAATTAATTAATTTTAATTCATTAATTTATAAAATAATTTAAATAAATTACATGATGTATAAGTAAATTCGAACAATCTAATTATATTCTTGATGGAGTTTTTTAGATAATTGAGCTAAGGAGAAAAGGACAAACATCTTTAACTACTGCACTAATTGAGTTAATTAGTGGCTAATTTTAATTACTATAGTCCAGTAATTAAATTAGTAGTTGGTGTTTCTCATGACAGCCAATTGGGGAATTCCTAAACCTATTCAAAAGACACCTAACCGTTAAGCTTTTAAATTGGAGTGGCGCGACAATGGCTAAACTGTGAAAACATAAACAACTAAAATAAAACGACATTCAATGTAAAATTAAACGTTTTGTTTAATTTTTATTGAATATATAATAATAAAGTAAACATTTATGTCGCTTTCCAGAATAAATTATTTTCCTTTTTTTAAATTTTAGAAACTTTGCAGTAAAATCTAAAATTTTCCCGCCAGGTCCAGTACCCTTTCTCGCTCTTTAGGCGGGATGGGATGTGGGTCCCCGTTAGATAACGACCGTTGGGAGGAAGGAAGAAACGGACAGCCGTTGAAATAGGCGGGAGGGAAGGAGGGAGGGAGGGAGTCTGTACGGTTGCAACGTCAGCATGAGATATTTAGACGGTAATGGCCGGTTGTCCGTGACTCCTCCGCCTTTAACTTGCACGTCTTTTCGAGACCATACAAAAACTGCAGGTTTCAGCGTCGTTTTGTGTTTTTTTTTGGGTTTCTTTTTCAGAATTTAAATTTTTATTTTTTGCAATGTGATTGTACGTTTTCACCGAAGGAATAATCATTGCGAATAATGCATAAAAGGTCTGCTTAATCATTATGTCTGCGCTTTAATCGGTTAAGCGAAGTTTTTTTCCATTCAATCGACTCATTAACAAGGATGTTGGCCTTTATTAATTAAGAATTTGAACTACTAAAACGTATATTTTAGTATTAATAAGCTCTTAACTCACACATACCTTATGTTTTGAGGAAATATAATAACGTAGAAATTATATTTTTTAAATTTTTTGTAGGTAAATTATTAATTATATATAATAATTCATAAATTATAATCGACATTTCATATGTCAAACGCCTCGCGCATGATATGGCTGATAGCTCTGTGGTCATGCGAATGCGACCGTTGCTAGGGAAGTTAATAATGACAAACACAAGGTAAAATGTGGACTCACCAACTATTACAAAGTTTTGAGTCTCCCAAATCGTACGTGGTTGCTAATTTCCGACGTCGTTTCTAATGTCTATTACAAAACATTTTGAACCTTGTCTTGATAGGCCATCGAACCTTAATAAAAAGAGCTGCCTGTCTTCTGCGTTCACTACTTCTGTTCTGTCCGTTCTTCCTTTTAGCCTCTCTTTCTCTCTGTCCTTCACTTGCTCACTAGACGTATACTATGGCTATGTTGCCGGAGGACTTGGGATCTTGGCTTCCGAGCGAGTTTCTGACGGAGGAAGACTCGTTCGTGGACAAGGAAAACTTCAACAGAAATGGTTCCAGTTCTGAGTTCAAACCCAGTTTGAACTTTCCAACCGAATTTCCCTACGAGTTTGACCCGTTTGGCTCTTCTTCTGCTCTCAGCTCTCCGGTTGAGTCGGTTGTGGGGTCAGCGGAGAGCGGCGATGACGACAACGGCGACTTCCTTTCTGGGCTGACTCGCCGCCTCACTCAGCAACTCGCTGTCAAACCTGAGGTACCGCTTTTTTCTCTCTTACCTTTTTGCTATTGAGCCTTTGTTGAGTAATGAATGAGGGTAGTGTAAATTTTTTTATATTAGAAGTCCAAGTGGGTCATGGCTGGTTCACCCAAGTCGACGTTGAGTGGAATCGGGAGCTGGTCGGTTTCTAGTAATGGTAGTCCAAAGGCCGGGATCTCACCGCCTACGACGCCGTTTGAGTTGAAGACCGACCCGCGTGATCTTATCTACGAAGCCGCCGGTCAGGTGGCTAGGCTGAAGATGAGCAGTGAAGGTCAGATGTTTAACATCTGTCAAGAACGACATGTTCTTTCGCGCATTAATCAGGTAAATTACCACTTGAACAAGATGAAACTTGCTTAATTTCATGCGTGCTCTGTTCATTAGAAGCTTTATTGGGTCCTCTATTTCACAGTATCGCAACCAAGATCAAGTACCAAGACCACAGTTCTGGGTACGAGAGCAGGTGAAAGGAGGTTTCCAAGATCAGCAGGTCC
>JAOQMR010100310.1:0-12738 GCA_027563865.1 Erythroxylum pelleterianum
TTAGTATATGTGTTCGGTTGTGGGCCCCTATGCGGTATGGTCCCGAATGTTGGGCTTCGGAGACGGGGTCCAACAGTAAGGTTGTAGAGGGTGCCATTATTTATTATTTTTCATCGTGATATTCGATTTATTTCAAGATTCTAGAAAAGTCTACAAAAAGCTCTAGATACTCAAATCAACTTTAAGATTGCTTTTTGAATGAGTTATTCAGGTATGAATTTCAAGGATGAAATTCTTTTAATGGAGAGAGAATTGTAAGGCCCCAAAATATACCCTAGATGAAATGTTACATATTTATAAAAGTACATGTATGATATGAGTTAAAATTGTGCTATGATTTGAAAGTGAAAGACATGTGACTTGAATTTTCGGTTTTATGGACCATAGTTAGTGAATTGGGATTAATTGTGGCCATTAGAGAATTGAGGCGCTAAAATGTACATTTGGACAAGAAAAATTATCAAGTGACAAGTTAAGTTAGTACATAAAAATTAGTATGATTAAGCCTATGAATCATTGACATTTGGCATCATTCAATATATGACATTGGCAGCATAATATGAGGACAAGTGGCATCATTCATTGTGTATCAAATGGCCTGACATGTTGGAGACATTTGGCAGCTTACATGGAGGGAAAATGGGCTTCATGCATTGGAGACATGTGTTAATGTTTAATGAAGACACCTAGCAGCTTAGGTGTCGAGCCTTTCCAAAGAAACTTTGGCAGTCTTCATTTGACTCTCTTCTCTCTACTGAAATGATCTCTCTTCCTTACTCTGAATTTTGCTTTGCTTTTGATGTACTATCACATTAATCTCCTTGCCATATGTTGCATGAAGAAGCTATCTCATGCGATTTTCTAGGCTGATGTACTTTGGGTGTTAAAATCACACTACATCTATCTTGATTTTGGAAGAGTATGAGTTACTTGGAAGGGGCTATAATAGTTGGTTCTTTGGAGTTGAATTTGAAGTTTAAAGAGGTAAGAGAATTATAAACTTGGTATTCTATTATAACATGTTTTGTTTGATGTTTGAAATGGATCAATTGTGTACTAAATTAGGAAAGAATTGAGCTTAGATACATACCGGAAACTAGTTAGGAAGTGTAGTTCTAGTTCCATTGGATAGATATCAGTATTTTAGACATATCATGCCCTGTAGATATCTAAATTGGATGAAGTTAAATTCAGATTAAACTAAAAAGATATATCTGCAACTTTTATGAAGGAGTCGAATTTGATTTCTGTCACTAAATGTGTCAAAATTTGGGTTGAAGTGGAGTTTTTGGATTCTGTCACTATTTGTGAATAGTATGTAGTATTTTGGGGACAACTTTCAAAATAGTGAACCAAATTGCACAAAATTAGTGTCATTAGAACTTAAGACATAAAGAAACAATTGTTTAGAAGAAAGTTTAGCCTACATCCTTCATTTTCATATTAAAAGTGATCGTGTAAAGTTACCCGAAAGTCTGTTTTGGGAAGAGTTGAAAGAAGTTGGAATAAAAGGGAGTGCACGATCATGCACATGCACAATCATGAATTTAATGGGTCATGAAGGGGTTTCACGATCGTGCATAAGCACAATCGTGCACAGTAAGGGTATACTACTATTTGACAACTTTGAACACCTTTTACTCTTTTGGTTATAACTTCTTCTCCCGACCTCCAAATGAGTTGATTTTTATTTAGATTAAACTATAGACATATGGCTAAAACTTTTATGAAGAAATTGAATTGTAATTCTGTCACTACGAATTCCAAAATCAGGCTTGAAGTTTAGTTAAGAGTTTTGTTGTAGTTTAAGAATAGTCCAAAGAGAATTTGTCATTAAGAATACGTTGTTGTTTACCAAATGTTCAGGTTTGGAATTTTGGAAATGTTTTATGAATGAAAGAGAATTTGAATATTGTATGATATGTTAGTTTGTTTAAAATCTATGTTTATGTCGTTTTGAACGAAGTTGAATATTTTGCAATATGCTCCTCACATGAGAATTCCAAATTGAGCTTATTTTGTTTTAAAACTGTTAAGTCCTAGTTATGGGTAAAAAGGCATGCCTAGAAGGGTCTGCAGCTGCTCCTGTGAAACTTCAGTGTCTCCTATCATTGACACTTCGGCGTCTCCTATTATTGAGTCATAAGTCTCTCCTGTTCTGTCATACCGATCATGGTATCTCCTGTATGAGTCCCGTTATCCACTTCTATAAAACAGATATGCAGTCTAATTTGTTTTGTATTTTGATCCATGATATGGATTAGTTTTGCTATAAGCAAAGTCTGTGTTAGGTCAAATCATGTTCCGCTCTGAAGGGTTTATACCCTTATTTGATATTCAGTTCTGACATTTGTACATTCTAATACTGGTGAGTTTTGCTTTGGAATAAATATATATTATGTTCTGCTATGTTATATTCTATTCAGTGATTTATGGTATTTGGATTTCTTTTGAATATGTGACTGTCTAGATGACTGTTAAAGACAATTGTCAATATGCATCCTATTTAGTTATTCCCCACTAAGCTATATGCTTAGCAGTGGATTTGCCCCGTGTAGGTTCAAATAGAAGGGTATAAAGACTGGGACAAAGATAACTGCAATGGCAAATGAAGAGTGTGTTTTGTTTTGAGAATGTATGTTTGTGTTGTATTTAATAATAGGAGACATGATGTAACTTGTTTATCGGTTTGCAAATATTGTCATTGTATTTGAACTTAAGATTTGTATTTTCTTAAAAACCATATGTATGATATGTTCTGTTTTGTTTAATGGTTTGTAATGTCACAACCTTAATTCATGATGGTTTTAGATTCGAAGCATGTATTTAGATAAACTCAGTGTGCTGGTTAAGGTTTGTAATATCCTGTAAGAAATTTGTAATAACCTTTATATCGGTTGGCTTTGGAAATTATAACATGTATTTGGATAAACACAATATGTTTGATGTTTGTATTTAAAAACAACTTTTAATGAAAGGTAATATACGTTTGCTTGAGTTTTTGGTAATTCTTGTAATTAATGTTTAGTATGTTTTGAAAGGTTTCCGTATTGTTTTGTGTGGCACTTGCATATCCTCCCAGGGAGTATATGGGTGTTACAAAGGCCATTTGAAACTATTCTACATGCCCATATATATAACTCTTGTTTTATTTTTGGTTGTTAAATACTGGAAAATTCTAGATGTCACATCATCATTATTCAGCATATACGATAATGCAAATTACCATTTTTTATTGGTCAAAGGAAAAACAATTATGATAATAATAAAGAATAAAATCACAATCGTAATTGAAAAAAATTTTCATTCCTTACCAAGGTTATCAAATTTAATATATGCATATCACTATTCATTCATTAATGTAATTTCTTTTTTCAAAATAAATTGATTTTTATACTGAAATTATACATATGATTATATATTACTTTATATTTTAAATGTGGTATCAATACTTGTTTGTCTATACAACACTTTTGATGTAACATCTTTTTTTTTAATAACTCAAAATCCTTTTGCAAATATTCTAAACTTCATCCATGCACCAATTTTAATTATCAAATATGCTAATTTGAATGTTATATATGTCATCAACTCATCCAACACTACGACACTCTAAACTACTCACAAATAGCCTCGCTCAATCTTAAACTCAACCAAATGATCACAGATGGCAATTGGAACTTCCCTTAAAACCTAAGACATCTTCAACTTTATACTTTCCCCATCCTAATTCTTAAGAAACCTTCTACTGGCATTCCCAACCCATCCTTAAACTCATAAATAAAGCCATGAGAGACTTCCTAGAAGCAGGGAACAAAAGGTTGATTGATGTAAAGTTATCTGGAGAAAAGTTTTAACCCTAAGGATCTCCTTCATACTATGGCTAGCAGTCCTAAATAGGCTGAACACGACAGATAGAATTCACTACTTGCAAATGGACAGAACTTAACCACTATGCAAGAACCATATGAAAAAAAAAAGATCATCTCTTTTTCACATGTCCTTGTAATAAATATGTATAGGAATCTATAATTGACAGATGCCTATGGCTTAACCCAGGGAATACTATTTCAGAGGTGATACAAAAATTCACTGCTCCTATAACTCCTCCAGACGCTAGTAGACAGGTCAAGTTCTATCCCTAGGTCTCTGTGTATATAGACTATGGAAGCAAAGAAACCTCAGATAGTTTGGAGGAACCAACACACCCAAAGAGGTCCTCGCTTATGAGATTCTCTATGTAATCAGAGAACTACGTAATCTCAATATGCCATGTAACACAAACATCCTACATTCATTGATTGTCTAAGCAGAAGCTATGGTTAAAACATATACACAGTTATGAAAGTGAAGAAGAAGTTACACAGTACGGAAAAGAAGCAATGAAGTCACCAAAATACCCAATTGGCTGATTAAGGGCTATAGCAACCTTTAAACTGCTCAGCGACTCTCGCCATTAAAGGAAGTCCAGGAGGAGAGCTCAACGTTTCTTGAAGATGAAGAAACCATCGGAGCCCTAATTTGGAAGATTCGCGACTCCCCGACTTAGTCGAGAGAAATTTTGGTACCACTTACAACAACCAAACAAAGATAGTGTGTCTTCCCTTAGGCATGATGTCGTTTGATTGTTTGATTGGATCTTATGTTCCCACGGTATTGTTTTGCTTTTGTCTTTAATGTTGGTGTAAAATCATGTATCTCCTTCTTCTTATTTATATAAAATTCTTTTATTTTCAAAAAACACATACTAATTATTCATAAATTGTATATATCAAGCACGAAAACATTATTGGAGATGTTAGTGATTTTGAAGCAAATCTTTGGTCTTTTGATTAATATAAAGTCCTAGAGTCTAGTTTTGAACCAAATTTTTTTTAAATTTGTTTAATGTTTTCATGTAATTATTATTTATTATATAATAAAATTGTAATATTTTAAATATTGTATTGTTCTTAATTTTATATTCATATGATGATTAAATTATCTTTTTTATATTATTTATATGTGAAAAATAATGTTAATGAAAATAAATAAATTTTTTATTTTAAATTTCTATTATTATATTTTTGGAGACAGGCATTAGTGTAAATTATTAATTATACAATACAATATATTAAAGGATTATTTTGCAATTTAAAAAGAATTGGGGCTATTTTATAAATTAAAAATTACTCGAAATGGTACTCGATATTGATCAGTACTGGTACAGTACCGTATCATAATCAAATTCGGTATTGGTATCGGTATGGTATTCATAAAATTGCTTCCAATACTCCCACAGCCTATGCCTTACTTAAAAACAACTACTTGGTTATGTTCCACTTGAGAATGTATAGCAGCTTATTCTGAATCTTACTCAAAACCCAATAAACACAAATTATTCCAAGGTATGGATCTAAGCCATAAACCCAAAAAAATCCAATTCATCTTAATTAAACCAAAAGAGGAATTAAAGTTTAGGAAACTCTCCTTTAGTGGGCAATAATAGAAACTTTTTGAGACTATCTCTTTTTCTTCACATAAGTACTTGCTTTCTTTTGATTTTTATTTTTAATCTCTTTTTCATTTCTTCCTTTTTTGTTTCAAACCACTCTTTTTTTATTCTTTTTTCTTATTTGTTTTTTCACTATCTTATTTTTTTCTCTTACTATTTTTTTTCTTCCTCTCACTCTCCCTCCTCTGTTTTGTCCTTTATTTCTTTTGTCTCTCTTTTTTGATTTTGATGATCATTTGTTTGTGCTTCCTTTTCATTTCTTCAATCTTCATGTTATTGCTTTCTTATGCTTTTATACCTTTGTGCTTTTACTGTCCTATATTTCTCGTGTATGTTATCTCTCATTTTTGGTAGACTTGGGCATATCAGATGAGTTGATTAATAAAGAAAACACACGCAAGAGATACTTTTAATTCAAATAAAATGGCAAGGGCTTGTTGAAGTTTAAAACAGTAATAGGAGCCTGCAAAACGAAAAGTCTTGTTATGCAATAGGACCCTATATAAGCAATAGGAACCTGTTAAGTGATAGAAGCCTGTTAAATGACATGAGTCTGCTAAAGGATAAATCTAGTTAAGACAATAAATCCAGTTAAGACAATCTAAAGCAGAAGGCGCCCATTAAAATGAAAGGAACCTTTAGCAAGTTGAAAATATAGGGAGCCTACTATAAAAGGAGCATCTTGCTGAAATGAACACATACACACTATATAATGTGGACATATAAAAGTTAAGAGAAGAGAGAGAAGGATATTATCGATTTATACTAGTTCGACTTATAACCCAAGCCCACGTCCAGTCCCAAGTATCCAACCTGAGTGTTTCACTAAAATCCCAAGTAATAAATTTGATGAGCCTCTTCAAGCTCACAAGTACATATTTTTCAAGGTTCTCTAACCTTCCAATGAGTACATATTTTTCAAGGTTCTCTAACCTTCCAACCTAGTAGTATTTAGCTAGCCTTTATAAGGTCTCAACAAATATTTTGCTTCAATAAGCTTCAATGATCTCTCTCAAAAAGAATTGTCATTTTCTAAGGCACAAGAGATTTGATAATGATATGACTTTCAAAAGTATTAATGTATGTCAATAATTTGGCTTTCTCTCTTCTTTCCTTCCATGCTTCTCTCTTTCGCAACGTTAGTGACTCTTGCTTAAATAAACATTTTTTTCAACTGGCTATTGTTTTATTTCCATTCTGAATTTGACTTTGAATCTTCAATATTATCTCTGCTAGAATCTTGCAATAATCAACCGTTAAGAGAAGGAGCTAATAGATGTCCTTCATAAATAGCAAGATTCTTTCAGGTATTGTAAGATAAATAAAGCAAGTTCATAAAGCAAGATCCTTTAAGAAGGAAAACATTTATCCTATGATTTTATTTCCATTTAAGAATTAGATCGTTAATAATATAAGGAAATAAATTCAATTTGAATTTTTTATATGATCATCATCAAAACCATTAATAAGCCCAATAATATCCCCCTTTTTTTATGACAAGCAATAACAGATATATTTTCAAAATTCAAGTAAGAACAATAGATTTTGAGAGATACTTGTAATCTTTTTAAGTTCTTACTGATTTGAAGGAGCCTTTCCTTTCTACTATATAGCCTTCACAGCAAAATATATTACATATTATATCATCAATTCTTAGGAAAGTATATCAAATATCATATATCAAAATATATCTCTTTAATTCTCCTCCTTTGTCATTATTAAAAAATAGAGGGAAAGGAATAAATTAGGAAAATAACAAAAAAGTTATTAAAGAGATATATAACATGTCATAGCCAAAATCATGCAAGGCAAAAATATATCATCAATAGACTCTTAACTCTCCCGCTACATTAGAGCTGAGAATTCTTCACAGAGAGATGGAATAGTAGTACCAAACTAAGATAAATGGTCATTCTCTCTTTCCAGTATGAGTAGATATTTCCATTGAAATAAGGAGGCTTTGAGAGAAATTGTCCATCAAAACTTCTCAAGTTGTTTGCCAAAATCTATCACGTGTTGTAAAACATAATAAATATTAAACCTCACTCTAATACCAAATGATAAAGAAAACACACTCAAGAGATACTTTTAATTGAATAAAATGTCTGGGGCCTGTTGAAGTTTAAAATAACAATAGGAGCCTACGAAACGAAAAGTCCTGTTATACGATAGGACCTTATTCAAGCAATAGGAACTTGTTAAGTGGTAGAAACCTGTTAAACAACAAGAGCTTCCTAAAGGATAAATCTAGTTAAGACAGTTTAAAATATAAAGTGCCTATTAAAATGAAAGGAACCTTTAGTAAGTTGAAAACAGAAGGAGCCTATTATAACAGTGAAGGAGCCTTTTGCTGAAATGAACACACATACTATATAATGCAGAAATGTAAAAAGTTAAGAGAAGAGAGGGAACAACATAGTCAATTTATACTGGTTCGGCTTATAACCTAAGCCTACGTCCAGTCCCCAAGTATCCAACTTGAGTGTTTCACTAAAATCCCAAGTAGTAAATTTGACGAGCCTCTTCAAGCTCTCAACGAATAATTTTCTCTATGTGAGCTTCAATGATCTCTCTAAAAAAGAATTGTCACTTTCTAAGGCATAAGAGATTTGATAATGATATAAATTTCAAGAGTATTCATGTATCTCAATAATTTTCCTTTCTCTCTTCTTTCCTTCCATGCTTCTCTCTTTCACAACTTTGGTGGCTATTTCTTAAATAGATATTTTCTAGCCATTGCTTCATTTCTGTTCTGAATTTGACTTTGAATCTTCAATATTATCTTTGCTAGAAACTTGCAATAATCAACCATTAAAAGAAATCTAGAGCTGATAGATGTCCTTCATAAATAGTAGGATCTGTTCAGATATTCTAAGATAAATTAGGCAAGTTCATAAAGAAAGATCCTTCATGAAGGAAAACATTTATCCTATGATTTTATTTCCATTTAGGAATTAGAGTATTAATAATATAAGGAAATAAAATCAATTTGAACTTTTTATGTGGTCATCATCAAAACCATTAATAATCCTAACATTGATGAGGGGTATGAAAAGTTTAGATCTTTGATAGATTGAGTTGGATTTTAAGCTAGGTTAAGTTAGAAATTCGGGGGTTTAGACTTCGAGTGATCTTCAACTACTTGAAACTAGATCATGCTCAAACTTAAGCAAAATAAACCAAGCTCAGTTAAGTTTCAACCAGGCTTAGACCACCTGTAAAGGACCTCAAACTCAAGTGTGATCTAACTTGACCCATTGCTAACCCTACATGGATTGGCACATAAAATTAAAAAATTTCTTCACCATGTCATCAGTAATTATTTATAGTATCCACCACCAAGTTGCTAATCATTTTTCAATATCATACATATAAGTTAATTTATTATATTTTCTTATAGAATTATATCTTTAAATGTGACAAACTATCATACAACAAAAAGTATGAAATTAAAAGGGTAAATTGTATTTAAAATCTTGAAATTTGCCTAATTTTACAATACTAGTCAAAATTATCAAAAGTAATAATACAATGTTTGAACTTTTAGTTTATTGTAAAATTACCATACCATTAACTATACAGTTAAGGTGTCGAACCACATCAACAAAAACTATACAGTTAAGGTGTCAAACCATGCCAACAAGACCATTTGACAAGTCAGCGTTGACATGACAAACAATATTACATGTCAATAGTTTTTTAGAAATTATAAAAACAATAAAAATTGATGCAAGATCAATCGTGATTGAATCATGGACATAATAAAAAAATAATTTTACAATTTTTGGATCGAATCTCTTTACTTGAATATTTTTTTAAAAAGAAGAGTTAAGAATTAAAGGGTTAAATTATACTTGACTCGAAATCTTGTAAAGCTTTTCTTCTTGAATTCCAACCATAAATTATTCACATGTCTTACTTCTAACGATACCTGTAGAAAAGAGAAAAAGATCTAAAAACAATTTTGAAATGAAAGGTTAGCAATGCTAGCTTCCTAAAGTCTTTTTCCTATGTATAGAAAAAGTCTTTAGAGAGCTAATACTCATGTTTTTTCCTCTCAAATAGGTTTTTGTCTCTCTAATTAAAATTCAAATTTTTATTATAATTAAAGTCTAACTTTAACTCTAATTCTAAATATAAGTTAACTTTAATAAAATTAAATATCTCATATTTGATTAAAAAAGTTTTTTAAATTTCACAATTAAGTTCAAACTTAATTTAAATTAATTTTTCTCTTTTAAACTATTTTTTAATGTATAACTCATTATGTTCTTAATATGGTAACAATGATTATAAATTATAATTAGAATTTATAATTAGAATTATATAAATTAAATAATTTATAATTATAAATCAAGATTGATGTTTGGCAATATGTTATAACTATCTAAATATTATGAATGTCAAAGTAGTTTGATTCAATGTATCCATGCACGGTTATAATTTATAATTTAATTCTTTCATCATCTAATATTTCAATTGGACATATAGTATGAAATTAATGTCTACTTTATTTAAATCCAATCATATTAGTTCTTTCTAATTAGTAATTGATTTATAATTGATATATAAAAATATCTTTTCAAATATTAGTTCACTCTTATCGTAGAATTCCTTATATCATTACTAATTAAGAATAATGGAACATTCTCCTTAATTACTCTAGAATGACAAATTCTTTATAGAATTAATAAACTATCTTTATATAATTCATATTATATCCAAATGGTATTGACGTAACTATCATAAATAGAATAAGTCATAAGTAGCTTCAAAATATACTATTTTTCGCATTAGATACCTTGATAATATCAAGTATAAAGATCAACTATGCAACCAATACAATAAAAAAAATCTACAGACACATAAGAAAAATTCCATCTGTGTTATAATAATCAGGTTAGTTTAGTAAACTTATTCTCTAATAAACACTCATATATTTGTTTAAGTATCTTTATACTTTAATTTATGAGCTCAATCACTTTCTTCATAAGAAAGAAGTACCTGAATGCTAAGTTTATGGTTTTATCAATACTTCGTCTTTGCTAAGAATAATACATAAATAAATTGAATCTCATAATTATGATCTTATTATAATTTCAATTGTACAATATTTATTCTAAGGAATTTACCTTTAGGGTTAAAATATAAAATATAATTAAAAAAATATTAATATAAAAAAATTTTATTATTGATTAAAATAATAATGTTATACGTTAAATTACAACTAACTGATTAGTTACAAGGATAAAACTAACAAAAAAATATGTGATCATACATATTTTTTTGATGAGCATCTATTGAGAATTATTGTTATTATTAGTTTTTATTTTAAATTATTGGAAATGAAAATGTAGTATTATTTTAGTTTTTATTCTAAATTATTGGAATTGAAAATGCTCTATTTTTATTCCATTTTGGGCACTCAAATTCTTCTACATATTTTCACCTCCAAATGGCGGTATAGAATTTCTTAAATATATTGGAAACCAACTATTCAACACTTTTGGTTTATATGGCTTAGAAGTATAATGTGATCTTAAAGTTTGGTAGTTCTTATTTACACTAGACATTGCTAACTCCACCGTTATTTTCAAGCAATTGAGTATTCATTATTGTTCACTTCAAATGAAACAAATTGCCAAAAGTATATTTTAAACCCTAACATTTACACTATAATCTAGGTTAAACCCTAAAGTTTCAAGGCGTTCAAGTTGAACCTCAATGTTTACAAAATGTTCAAAATAGACCCCATGAGGACGAATAATCTTATGTCAGTTAAATGCCATGTCATATATGATGTGGCTTTTTTTATAAAAAAATTGCATATTAATGAGACCCCTTTTCTTGCTGATATGGCATTCTACAACTATGTATAAAACTTTTTATATTTTCCTCCCCTTTTCTTACTCCAACGACACAAACTTGGCTCGTTAGTTTTCGACCAACTCCCTCATCCTTAAGTCTAGCATTTAAATCCCTCTGCGTTTCATTATTTCCCTGCAAAACCTAACACCCTTCTCTCTCCTCTTTCTTCTGCATTTATTTTTTGATTATTCTTCAATCCTTACTGTTTCAAATTATGGATGGGGAAAAAATCGAGACAGCTAGATTTTTTCAACTGATAATTGAAGTCAACATTCCAGGAAAACAACTGAGGTAAATAAAATGCTCTATCAATAGATAATGCATACCTTGTAATTGTGATATCCAACTGAATATCCCCCTAACATTCAAGAAGTAATAATCAATTATAGTGGAATGTAACAACTTATGTGAAAAACTAATTACAAATATAGAAGTTGGCTGTAAAGTGGATCTGCGAATATATGACTGAAACTGCAAAGAAATCCATCCTCTGGGAGAGGAGGGATAATTTTGCTTCCTTTAAAAGACCCTTCAATCAACATCATAGATGGATTTTAATCCTCCTGGTATATACTTGGTGTGCAGCTCTAAATCCACATAAATAAATTTTAACTGAAATTTAATAGTAATTTTAACTATTTTAATGTTTTGTCATGCTGATCTGGCCTCGGTGAATACCTTGTTAACTTGTTTGAATACATTCTCTAAATTCTCAGGTCTGGAAATGAATTTACACAAGAGTCAATTCTTCCTTTCTCCTGATATGAATCATTGGTCCGACCAATTGGAAGGTATTTCGGGTCTCCAAAAGGATCACCTTCCTATGAAATATCTAGGATTGCCTATCTTAACTGGTAGATTGACTAGGAGAGACTGCATCCTCTTGTTAGACAAAATGGATTCCAGAATTAACAAATGGACTCATAAGGCTTTATCCTATGCTGGTAGGATTCAGTTGGTAAATTCTGTTCTGTCTACCTTTCAGGTCTTTTGGGCTAGCCACTTCATTCTCCCTGCCTCTATAATCAAAGAAATAGAGTCTAAGCTCAGGAACTTCTTGTGGTCTGGGAAGGTAGTGACAAAAACTCTTGCCAAGGTTAAGTGGTCTAACCTTTGTAAACCAAAAAAGGAGGGGGGTCTAGGAATTAAACATCTTTCCTTTTAGAATCATGTGCTGTTAGGAAAAAGGATATGGATCCTTTTTAATGATAGGGAAGCTTTATGGGTTAAATGGGTTCACACTATTATTCTTAGACGTCATAATTTCTGGAGCACCCAACCAATTAGCAATAGCTCTAGGAGCTGGAGGAAACTACTTCAAGTTAGGAATATTCTTGGGAACCATTTCAGATTTAGGGTAGGGAATGGATTAACAA
>JAOQMR010100322.1:0-12736 GCA_027563865.1 Erythroxylum pelleterianum
TCCAAGACTTTGCTCTTACTTGGGCCTGGATCTTGATAAGTACAGATTGAACTTCTACTCCTTTTCTCTTCACATGCATCATCAATCAAACGCACTGCTTCAGCAATTTGATCTTCATTCATATCATCCAAAACTGGTTCTGGTTGATTATGAGATTTTGAGTAAACTTGTATGTTTAAGGGTACTATGAAATTTATGACGAATAAGTTGGTTGAAAGGGAGTAGAATGACTAGAATAAAAAGTTTGAAATGTTAGCTTTTAAATACAATTTGAGGTCTGGAATTTTGAGAAAGAATAGTAGTGGAGAGTTGACTTTTTGATATGAAACTTCGGTGATTTTTCTGGACTGATCTAGAGTGATTTTGATAAAATGGTCTTCATAAAAGTTGTAGCTTATCTTTCCAGCTTTCTAACGGTATAAAGTATGACATTTTTCGATATCGGAGCTGGAAGTTATGATCAATTGAAATTTAGATTTTGTTTAGGGTAAGTTTGTGTATGCTGTGCTTTGAGGCAAATTCTGGACTGATGTGGATGGAATTGGATCAAGTTGCCTTCTTGAAAGTTTTAGAATGTGCTATTTTTGGAAGTGGGAGTTGAAAGATGGAAATTGTTGAAGTTTGGTGCAGGTGCTATCAAAATGGCCAATTTCGGATAGAATTTTGAGTGAAATTTTGACCCTCATAAAGTTAGTATTTGTTCTTAGGGTCTTCATGAAATGTGTATTTTATGTTGTTATCTTTCCATTGATACAAAGTAAGACATTTTTGGACAAGGGAGTGAAACGTTATAAGGTTTGGAAGTTCATACAGTCACTTTGTCGTAGGTTTTTGACCCCTTTAGAGACCTAAATTGTTTTTAAGTACTTCATGAAAGTTGTAGAGCTTCTTTTTATCTTTACATTGATACCAAGTTTGTAAAATTTGGAGTTCTGAGTCAAAAGTTATGAACGTTTGAAGTTCGGAAGTCGGATTGCAAGTTTTGCGGCCAGCCGACCCTTGCGAGGGCGAGCGTTGGGCGA
This sequence comes from Erythroxylum pelleterianum, assembly GCA_027563865.1. Lineage (NCBI taxonomy): Eukaryota > Viridiplantae > Streptophyta > Magnoliopsida > Malpighiales > Erythroxylaceae > Erythroxylum > Erythroxylum pelleterianum. The sequence continues at coordinate 1,023 of JAOQMR010100322.1, forward strand.
TCGCACGGCCGCGTCGCGGCTGATTTCTGATTTTTTGGCTGATTTTGGCCGATCCGACCTCTCTTCACTATTTTGCTTATAACTTTTTTGTCCGATATTCGATTGATATGATTTTTGAAGAGTTGATTTTATAAGACATCCCTCTATCTCTCCATGAAAAATTTATGATTTTTTAGATCAATTTGAAAAAGATTGATTGAATCAAAGTGAGAGGATCGGATAAAAGAGTATGAGTGGATATTTTTCTGAACAGACTTCAGTCTTTTCATGATATCTCGATCTGTAGAGATCCGAATGAGGTGATTCTTATTTCTAATTAAACTAGAGACATGGAGCTACAAGTTATCTGAAGGAATCAAATGTTAATTTAGCCCCTAAGATTTTCAATTTTGAAGCAAAGTTGGTAATAGTTTTCAGTCTCGGTTTTGTAAGAGCTGAAAGTGTTTTGGCCAATACTTCTTTATTTCTGGTCCAAATTGAGCATTTTTGGTGTCATTAGAAACGTAAGAAAATGACAAACATTTCTCTAGAAGGAAGTGTTAGCAAATACTTTCAATTGCACGATTAGAAAAAGGTTATGATTCTTGGAAGAAGTTAAGCATGACTAAATGAATTTTGAGGCCTTGTATATTACATTATTTTATGGAGTTAATATGTTAATGTAAGTAAGATTTTTATGGCAAAAGTTGATTGAATTATACTGCTAAAGTGTTAAGAATGCATGAGGGGCAAAATTGGCAAGCCACTTAAGACATTTAGGTTTCAAGGCTTATAAGGAAGGGTATTTTGGACATTGCTCATTCATTAATGACATTTTTGTAAATAAGACAAGTAGGCTTACATGTAAAGGAAGAGTGATGCACGAAATTGGGAGAGAAAGAACAAAGAAAAGAGAAGAAGAAGGAGATTTCGGTGGACACAGGTGTCCATTTAACGGACCTTCTCGGGTGGAAAAACACCCTTTGGCCACTTCATGTCCGTTAAATGGACATGCATGTTCGTTTAATGGACCTTCTCGGGTCAATTTGGCCTCTAAAGCATGTCCGTTTAGTCGACATGCACTGGAAAGATGATGAATTATGGCTATCTTAGAGGCAGAATTGGGTTTTGTGATCTTCAGAAAAGTTGTAGCTCTAGATGTCTTCTTTCTAATGGCAGGAAAAATGAACTCAATCTGACATCTAGATTAAATGTTATGACATTCGCACCAAGATAGGTCCAAATGGATTTCTGCTGTAAACATGGTCCATTATTTTGGGCATAACTCCCTCATCCGACCTCAAATTAGGGCGATTCTTAGACTAATAGTTTTCTAAGACATATATCTGATTTCCCTTAAAATGTGGTAACATTTATAGTTGAATTGAGGAAGTTTGAACTAAAACAAGTGAGAGGTCGGTTAGGAGAGCAAGATTGAAATAGGTGCACTTTGGGGTAATTTGAGGTTATCTTAAGCTATACAATTCTGATTCAGGCGATTCTTGCTTCAAAATGAGCTAGAGACTTAAAGTTACAATTTCTATGAAGAAGTCAACCAATGATTTTGAGGTTTGACTAGTGTTCGCTCACCACCTTTGGGGAATGACAGCAAGTGCCCCTTCAGGGTTTTCAACACAAGGCTTATGTCTCAGGACGTTGGGCACCGGAATCGGGGTCCAACAGTTGTGGTATCAGAGAGACTAAGTTTAGTGATCTCTTAGGAACCTTAGTGGGTGGTTTCAAGGGTAAAGTCAACATGCATTATTTTAAATGAATCACATGCATTGTTTTAAATGAATCACATGCATATTTGTTTTTAAATGAACAATTTGAATTGTTTTAAATTGTTCTACATGATTTGAACTTGTTTTACATGAACTAAAGGTTTTAAATGATTTTAACTTGAAGGAGTAAACAATACCGGCTCGAAAAAGGACTCGAGGAGCTCTAGCTCAATCTAGCTCGCATCAGGGAAGTATGGATGGATCGCATGTTCCGCAGGATGCAGGGACACGCCCTGTTTCTGATTCTAAGGCACCAAGTGTGCAGCATGAGGTGCCTCCACCGCCTCCTCCAATGCCTCAAATTGATCCCCAGTTCTTTCAAGCCTTTGCCCAGGCTTTCACCTACGCCATGGGCCAAGAGTCTCAAGTGTCGGTGCCAATTCCGGTGGATCGAAATGGCCAGTATAATAAGCTTCGAAAATATGGGGCTGTTGACTTCAGTGGGACTACCAATCTCAAGGAGGCTGAGGCATGGTTGAAGAGGACCGAGAGGGTCCTGAATCAGATGAAGTGCTCTGACGAAGAGAAGCTGGATTATGCCGCCAGTTTGCTGCAAGGGGATGCACTCCACTGGTGGGAGTCAGTGCCCCATAGTTAAGAAGTCCCGCCAGTGTTGACTTGGAGGGAATTTCTGGAAGTTTTCCGGAGGAAGTATTTTTCGAGGGTCTACGTCCAAAAAAAAGCCAGAGAATTTCTGAATCTCACTCAACGAGAATTGAGTGTGAGAGAATATGAGTTGAGGTTCACCCAGTTGTCCCGATATGCGGCAAACATTGTGGCCAATGAGGAGGACAAGTGTCATAAATTTAAGGGCGGACTGCACCTAGGGATCAGGGAAAAGGTGTTGATCCACAATTTCAGTGACTACCAGCAGCTGGTAGATGCCACACTTCAGGTTGAGAAACTGGAGAATATCAAGTCTGAAGTGAGCAGGAAGAGGAAGAACTGAGAGCAATCCTCCAGGAAGGGAATGAGTGCTCCAGTGTCTGAGAAGAGTACAAGAACTCTTCGTACTCAGAGTGGGGTGGGCAGTAGTGGTCCTGCCAAGAGTAAGCATATCAGGGCAGTTTCTGAGCAAGCCTCAAGTGTGGGAGGCCTAGGAAGGACGGGGAAAAGTATATACACAAACCCCCAATGCGAGCATTGTGGGAGATTTCATAAAGGGGAGTGTCTCAAGTTGCTTGCTGCTTGATTTCAATGTGGTGAGAAGGGGCACATGATCAGGGACTGTCCCCAAGCAATCAGGAAAGAGGGATCGCAGTCACAAGCCCCAAGAAGAGCAGAAATAGTGGGACTCAGGCTAGTTAATGAAGTGGGCAGTTCTGGAGCTGTGAGGAAGGCTAATCTTATAGGGAGGCCCAGGGGTCAGGCTCAAGCCAGGGTCTTTGCCATGACCAGAGAAGAAGCTGCAGCTGCTCCTGAAGTTGTTACTGGTATGGCTTAGCTTTTCCTTTCTGCAGTAATTGTATTAATTGATACTGGCTCTACGCATTCATTTTTTTCTGCAAGTATGAATCTGCCGTACAGAATGGCTCCAGCTGAACTGAGGGAGCTTAAGGAACAGTTGGAAGAACTGTTAAAAAAGGAGTACATAAGACCTAGTTCGTCGCCTTGGGGAGCACCGGTTTTGTTTGTTAGAAAGAAGGATGGGTCTTGGCGTATGTGCATCGACTATAGGAGACTCAATAAAGTGACTATCAAGAATAAGTATCCTCTGCCCCGAATTGATGATTTGTTTGATCAGTTGCAGGAAGAAAAGGTCTTTTACAAGATTGATCTCCGGTCAGGCTACCATCAGCTCAGAATCAAGGAGTCTGATGTAAACAAGACAGCCTTCAGGACACGTTCCGGGCATTACGAGTTTCTGGTCATGCCTTTCGGATTGACCAATGCTCCGGCTGCATTTATGGATTTGATGAATAGGGTTTTCAGGGAGTTTCTGGATCAGTTTGTTATAGTGTTTATCAATGACATCCTGGTCTATTCCAAGAATGAAGGGGGATATGGTGAGCATCTCAGGATAGTGTTGCAGAGATTAAGGGAGAGAGAGCTTTATGCCAAATTCATCAAATGTGAATTTTGGATGCATGAGATGATTTTCCTTGGACATGTAATTTCGAAAGAAGGAGTTCATGTTGATCCGAGGAAGGTTGAAGCAGTGGTGAATTGGCATACACCCAAGACAATGACAGAGGTGAGGAGTTTTCTAGGTCTGGCAGGATATTATAGGAGGTTTATGGAAGGATATTCCATGATAGCGGCTCCGATGACTAAGTTATTGAGGAAAAATCAGAAGTTTATCTGGAGTGATGAATGTTAGAAGAGTTTTGAGGAGCTCAAGCACAGATTAACAAGTGCTCCAATTCTGACCTTACCCAATGGAGATGAGGGGTATATAGTATACAGTGATGCTTCTAGGAAGGGTTTGGGCTATGTATTCATGCAAGGAGACAAGGTGATAGCTTATGCCTTGCGGCAGCTAAAGCCTTATGAGCAGAATTACCCAACTCATGATCTGGAATTGGCAACAGTGGTTTTTGCCTTGAAAATTTGGAGACATTACTTATATGGGGCTCAGTCGAAGATTTTCACTGATCATAAGAGTCTCAAGTACTTACTAAGTCAGAGAGAGCTGAATTTGAGACAAAGAAGATGGTTAGAGTTGCTCAAGGATTATGATCTGATGATTGAGTACCATCCAGGAAAAGCGAATGTGGTAGCGGATGCCTTAAGTAGGAAGTCTTCTATTGCTTATGTTCAAGAAGTATATATGCCCTTATTGGAACAAAAGGCAAAACTTAGAATAAGTTTGAAACAGGAGGAACCAGATTGTGTGATTGCGAATTTCAGAGTAAGGCCAATACTCAGGGAAAAAGTTAAGGAGTTACAGGAACAAGATGCAGAATTGAGTAAGCTTCGGGAAGAAATTCAGAAGGGTAAGAAGTCTGAAATACTAGTGAGGGATGATGGACTTATGGTGGTCGGAAACAGATTATGTATTCTGAATGTCAAAGAAGTTAAGGATGTGATATTGGACGAGGCACACTGTTGGGACCTGATCTCGAGACTGGACCCCAACCGAAAAACGAAACGAAAACACACGAATCAGATCGAACGAAAGCGAAGGATCGAAAGCGAAAGCAAATCGATGGAAACAAAACGAAATGGATAACTGACATCCGCGAATGAAAACTTTCCGACATCCAAGAACAAAATGACATCAAACGAAACTAACGTGTTGCGTTGGAAATCCTAAGACTAAGCATTTTGAAATCCGGTCTATTTTTTTCATTCTTATTCATTCCTTTCATCTTTATCAATCCTTATACAAGCAAAAACCATATAATTTCCCTATTCGAAAATTCATCCTTATACAAATCTCGAAACATCTTATACATACATACTTGCCCCAAAATTTCATCCATAAACCAAATTCTTATCTCATTTATAACAAAACCTATTCTAATTTTTACTTTGTCATAGCCCGATTTTATCGAAAATCGGGCAGCATAATGACTGTATTTTGAATAGCCCAAAAATCTGCAAAGGTTCAAAATACACTTCTAAAATCCCAATCAACTTAGAAACATCGGACCTCCCGTCCGGAATCCAAACACCAGCAGAACACACATCTATACCTAACACTTCAAAATTCTCAATCCAAATCATAAATCAATTCGAACACAATCCAATCATATTCTCATACACATTTACTGTTCATAAGCAAATCCATTCATATATACAAACCCATAATTTACTTACATTTTACAATTCCATAATCAGACACAAATGTAAAGCCATACTCAATCTTTTTAACATTCATTTACATTCCGAAATGAATACACTTCCCACTCTAATGGCGTTCTAACCATATACAAAACCCAATACGAACATCAAACCTTACACATAATACAAAACATTCACAAATCGAACTGAGGTCATAATCGTCTTCCATCCGATCTCCTGCTCGAAAACCTAGAGATGGGGATGAAAGGGGGGATGAACTTTCGCTCCGTGGATAACATATTTACACTTGAAAATAAACAAAAATCATTTCTTAATAATGTTTGTAATTTATAAACATTTCTCGATAGCGAGAATTTCAAAACTTAGTTCTCAAGCCTTTCAAATTTTTCAAAACCTTTTCAACTATTTGTCAAACTTCTCACGATTTCGAAACTCATTTCTCAAAAATTCACCATTGTTCTCACAAGTCATGTACATGTTTGAAAACATGAATGCATCACAAACACAAACATAACAAAACACATAACATATCAGAATGGTTTGGGTCGGTCCTAACAGAACGTACCGCACATTCCTGCATAGCGGTTCTGTGCAGCTGTGAACGGAGGGGAGTCCGAAATCGGAACTCCTATGCCACTAATGGGCAGCCGAGAGAAGGCTTAACGGAGACCAGTGCACTGACTCTTACGAAGGGGACCTCACCAAATCCACATAAAACATATAATTCGAAACCACAAATTCTGATTGCCCGAAGGCACTTTTCAAAAATCTTGATTTTCAAACTTTTCATACTGTGTACATTCACATATTCACATACCACATCGGTTCATATAACAAATCACACCCAAACTCAATTCATGAATTTAATCACATATCAATCAAATTCATAACAACGAATGCAAGTTATTTCTGTAAACCATAAATCAAACGTATACAAATTCATAAAGCACATTGTTCAATTTTTCAATTTATTCGAAATCATGCTTTTCATAAATCTTGTAAACTCTTAAAAACATTCCGAAAATATTTTCATAACTTATCAAATTCGTCGAAAATAACGAATTTAGCAATTTAAGCGATTTCTTAAATCCAAATCAATGAAATGAATTTCAAAGTCTTTCTTAATTTCTCAATTCATTTTAAAACTCGTAACCTTTTTCCAAAAACATTCGGGAACAATAAAATTCAATACTTTCTCAATTTTTCAATCAATCTCCCAAATTATTTGAAAACAAGAAATTGAACCTTTGTGCCATTTTTCGAAACTTCAGAAATTTTCTTAATTTATCAAACATTTAAAACTTGTATAAAGTCTTAAAAACCTTCGAAATTAACAATGATAGTTTCTTAAATCATTGTACGTAAAACAATTTCTAAACCCTTTTTAAAAGTAACAAACTTAATCATATGATCAAAAACTTAAACATTTACATAACCAACATTTCTAAACAATTTCAAACGCCTTCGACAATCATACTTTCCAAACATTTAAATAAACCTTATTTATTTATTTATCTATTTACAAGTTCAAACACATTTCGGAACTCCTATTTTGTCAAACATCTTTATAAACCAGTTCGGAAATCATATACTTTTCAAACACTTTTATAAACAATATTTTATAACTAATTCCGAAAGTATTCGGAAATCATAAATTTTCAAACATTTGAGTAAACCATTTTCTAGACACTTTTGAAAGCATTTTCGGGAAACAAAATTTTCAAATATTTACATAAACAATATTTTCTAAACTCTTTCGAATATATTCAGAAATCACAGTTTTTCGAACCTTTATATAAATCATATTTTGGAAATCATATATCTTCAAACCTTTTTCTAAAACACTTCCGAATTTCAAAAACGTTCGAAAATCATAATGTCAAACACTAATCATAATTCGTAAGTTTTTTAAATCATTACAACATCAACGAAATAATCATTCGGAAATTCAAGTTTTGCTTTCTTCATTTTTTTTCGAAAATTCCAACTTAGCTTATAAAACAAAAGTAAATATGCTACCCACCTTAATTCCATGCTAGAAATTTGCCCATAGCTTCAATTCCTCCATTTCTTCATTCTTTGCCCCAATTAAAATTTTCCTAAGCCATAAACATCCAAATTCAACATCATATTAGACGTAATCTTCAAAATTGACTATAGGAAACCCAATTCCATCATATTTCCAAGCTTTCTAAAGCATCAATTTCTAAAAACCCCAAATTAAAATTACCTAAACCATAAATACCGAAATTCAATGTCATAAAAATCATAATCTTCAAAATTAACATAGGAATTCACCAATTGATCATATGTCCAAGCTATCTACTTCAACAATTTCGAAAATACCCAATTTACAAAATTGGGCATAAACCCCAATTCACAATTATCCAAATTAAACCTCACTTAAGGCATAATCATCAAAATTGACTTCATAATACATAAACCCTACTATTCTCCATGATTCTAAACCAAAAATTCAAGAAAAACTCAAAGCTTAAAAATTTCTCTTACCTTCTCCCTCTTCATTTTTGAACTTTTTGGATTCTTAGTGGAAGCTTTCACCTTCTTCCATGCCTTTCCACTTGAATCTATGAAAAACGCATGTTGGAAGCCCATAAAAATTGAAACTCTTAGTTTTCTCTCTCTTCTTTCTCTTTCTCTCCATTGCCGAAAACTTCTCTTCTCTTTTCTATCTTCTTATTTCGTTTCCTTCTTCTCTTATTTTCTTTTAATCTTCGTGAATCTCCAGCTCCCCAAACGACAGCACCATGTGTGTTTAATGCCATGTCATTAATGAGGGGAAAAAGACCTAAATGTCCCTCTATTTAAGTTAACTTCCAAAATTACTCTTGCACAGGATTTTGAAAAACTGATAACTTGCGTCCTGTTTTTTAGTGATTAAACGAAATAATTTGGCAAAACTTCCTTCTAGAGAATTGTTCCTCTATCTCTCCACTTTAAAAATGACACCAAAAACTCTCAATTCGGATCTAAAACGAAGGAGTTATAGCAGAATTACTATCGGACCTGCACAAAATCTAAGACTGAACATTACGCCAACTTAATTCCAGAAATTGACAATCTTAGGGATGAAATTGAATTTCGATCCCTTCACAAGATTTGTAGCCCTATGACTCAATTTTATTTGGCCTCAAGAATCAACTCAATCGGAGTTCCACAGCTCCCAAATTTTGCAAAGTACCGAACCATGTTCAGAAACTTTCTCAACTCAATTGATTAAGATCAATCACCTTAAATTCAATCTCCTAAAATTGATAATTCTTCAAGAAAATGAAATTAATTGTCTTAGGAATCCAACGCTTGAAAAATCAAATCAATCGGATGTCAGAAAAAGGAATTATAAGCAAAAGATTGAACGAGGGTCGAATCAAAAGCAAAAAAACAGAACTTCAATTGTACATATATAATCAAATTTTTCAAAAATCGTAACTCTTGATCCCGAACTCGAAATTTGACAAATTTGGTGTCAATAAAAAGATCAAAGGAAGCTCTACAACTTCCCTGAAGAACAGAAAAATCAAATCCATCTCTAAAGGGGTCAAAAACCCTATCAAAGTTACTGCTCTTATCAATTCTTCCTCAGCAACTTCCAAATTTCAGTCGATCATAACTCCTAACCCCGATATCGAAAAATTACATACTTTCCCTCAATGGAAAGATAAAATCATCATCTAAAAGTTTCATGTAGATCACTTACTCCAATTCAGACTAAATCCATACGACGAGTGGCCTCAAAGCCGAGTACTCGTAAATGTACACTTATGGTCATTTATACAAAACAAAGCTAAATAACACTTAACTTCGGAAAATCATAACTCTCAATCCCGACATCAAAAAATATCAAACTTTATGACCACAGAAAGCTCTCGATAGAAGCTACAAGTTTCATGAAGATCATTATCTCAAATTGGGCCTAAATCAAAAAGTCAACTTTTACTCCAACAAGTCAAACTCCAAGCAAAATAATACTTAACTTTGACTGATCATAACTCTCACTTCCGATATCGAAAAATATCAAACTTTATGGCTACAGAAAGCTCTTGACAAGAGCTACAAGTTTCATTAAAAATCATTTTCTCAAATTATGCCCAAATCAAAAAGTCAACTCTCTATGACCAAAAAGTCAAACTTTCTAAATTCTTCAAATTTTCACAATTTTTTCTCTTTATTTCTTAATTTCAACTTCCAATTCAATCATAATCCATATAATTTGACTCAAATATCAAAATCCTCAAATCTTTTCCCATCAATTTTCTTAAGGCACAAAATCATCTATAACACAATTCATATACAAAGACACTCTTTTCATTTCATTTTAATATTTATAATTTTCACTAAAATTTCAGGGTCCAACACACATAATGCGCCATATGCCCTGTACCCAGGTACTACCAGGATGTACAGAGATTTGAAAGAGCATTTCTGGTGGAAAGGCATGATGAGGGATATAGCAGAATATGTGAGCAGGTGTCTAGTGTGTCAGCAAGTCAAGGCTGAGCACTAGGCACCATCTGGCATGTTAAGGCCATTGTCTATTTCGGAGTGGAAGTGGCAATGGGTGACAATGGATTTTCTGATGGGATTGCCCAGGACTAGTAGGAAGCATGATGCCAATTGGGTCATTATTGATCGATTGACAAAATCAGCCCATTTTCTGGCAATTAAACAGACTGATTCCTTGCATGTGTTAGCGAAGAGGTACATTGATGAAATAGTAAGATTGCATGGAGTGCCAGATTCTATAGTTTCTGAAAGGGATCCTTGTTTTACTTCAAGATTCTGGGGTAGTTTGTAGGAGGCTCTCGGGACCAAATTGAGTTTTAGCACTGCTTTTCACCCTCAGACGGATGGTCAATCTGAGAGGACCATTCGGACTCTTGAGGGAATGCTCCGGGCATATGTGATGGACTTCAAAGGAGCCTGGGATGAGCATTTGTCGTTGGTCGAACTTGCTTATAATAATTCATACCATTCGAGCATTCAGATGGCTCTTTATGAAGCACTGTATGGAAGGAGATGCAGGACTCCGATATGCTAGGATGAAGAAGGGGAAAGGAAACTGGTAGGGCCAGAATTATTACAGATGACAGTGGACAAGATTAATGTGATCAAGCAGCAGCTTAGGATAGCTCAGGATAGAATGAAGAGCTATGTTGATGCACACAGGAAGGAAATGGAGTATAAAGTCGGAGACAAGGTATTTCTAAAGACGCCTCCTTGGAAGGGAGTCATGAGGTTTGGCAAGAAGGGTAAGTTGAGCCCGCGATATGTGGTTCCATATGAGATTTTAGAGAGGATTGGACCACTGGCCTATAGGTTGGCATTGCCCCCAGAACTGTCACAGATACATGACGTGTTTCACGTGTCCATGCTGAGAAGGTATCGATCGGATCCTTCTCATATCATTCAGGTCACTGAAGTTCAGTTGAGTGATGATCTAAGCTATGAGGAGATGCCAGTAGAGATTCTAGATACCAAGGAGAAGGTCCTCAGGAACAAGATGATTCAACTGGTTAAAGTTTTGTGGAGACATCATTCAGGTGAATAGGCTACATGGGAGCCCTTGGAAACCATGAAGGAGCAGTACCCGCACCTCTTCAACGAATCAGGTAAGAATTTCGAGGACAAAATTATTTAAGGGGGGAGAAATGTTGGCCCCTGAAATTTTTTTTATTTTATTAAGCATGATTAGATTAATTTGAGGTGGGATTAATTAGCATGGTAGTATTAATAAGGTTTAATGGAATTAATGACTATATTAATGTGTTAGAAGTGGTAAGGGCTCATTATGGGTAATATGGGCATATCACTTAAACCTTTAGGAACCAAGGCTTTTCATTAATGGAAAATTAGACTTTGTGGCTTTAATGAGAGTATAAAAGGGAGAGAAATAAGTTGGCTTACATGAGAAGGAGGGAGTGGACGAAAATTGAGAGAGGGGGAGAGAGAAGTGGTCGTGGGAGAAGAAGAAAAAGAAAGAAAAGAGGGCTTGAGTTAGGGTTTTTGATTTTCTAAAAGTTCAAGGAGGTTTTTGGTGGAATCTCAAGAAGGAGAAAGGTGGAGGAGGGTCCAAGCTACCATTTGAGCCAAGAAACCCCTTGATAGAGTAAAGATTCAAGGTAAGTTATGTTTTCAAGATTTAGCTTTTGAATGGGTTTTGGTTTAAAAAGCTTAGAAATGGAA